>PITA01002226.1:87054-124930 GCA_004023965.1 Spilogale gracilis
CTCAGTTGGTTAAGCCACTGCCTTCGGCTCAGGTCATGATCCTGGAGACCCGGGATCGAGTCCCACATCGGGCTGCCTGCTCGGCGGGAAGCCTGCTTCTCCCTCTCTCACTCCCCCTGCTTGTGTTCCCTCTCTGGCTGTGTTTCTCTCTGTCAAATAAATAAAATCTTTAAAAAAAAAAAAAAAAAAAAAAAAGAAGAAAGTACCCTGATGGCAGGGGAAATGAAAAAGAGAAGATCCCAAAGGGAGACAGAAAGATCCTAAAGATCATTTTTATTTATCTGCCAATTTGGAGAAGGGGCCATAGCTTTGCTATTGTTCCACACTCAGAAACAGCTCATAAGTTGGAAAGAACATGGGCTGTCTGTCAAAATGATCTGGATTTTAAGCTGGCTGTACCGTTTACTCATTTTTTTAGAAAAAGATTTATTTATTTATTTATTTATTTATTTATTTATTTTAGAGAGAGAGCATGCATATGCACTCAGGGAGAGGGGCAGAGGGAGAAAGAGAGGACGGACTTCCCACTGCACATGGAGCTGACATGGGGGCTTGCTCTCAGGACCCTGAGATCATGACCTGAGCAGAAATCAAGAGTCAAGGGATACCTGGATATCAGTCAGTTAAGCAGCTGCCTTCAGCTCAGGTCCTGTTCCCAGGGTCCTGGGATTGAGTCCTGCATCTGGCTCCTTGCTCAATGGGGATCCTGCTTTTCTCTCTGTCTCTGCCTGCCACTTTGCCTGCTTGTGCGCGTTCTCTCTCTCTCTCTGATAAATGAATAATCTTAAAAAAAAGAAAGAAAGAAAGAAATCAAGAGTCGAATGCTTACCCAACTGAGCCACCCAAGCACCCCCCGTTTATTCATTTTATAAATATTTTGCTTTAATTTGTACACCCAATGTGGGGTTCCAACTTAACACCCCAAAGTCAAGAGTTGCATGCTCCACTGACTGAGCCAGCCACGTGCTCCCATTTATTCATTTATTAGCTGTGTGGACCTTGGGCAGTTTCTTAATCTCCTTCTTCCTCTGTAAAGTGAGAAAGGAGAGAGACATAAAGGAGGCGATCTTCCCTCCTTCCAGGGGCCATGTGTGTTTGCTGCTGGGGCATGAAAACCAGGCTGGCAGTGCTCTGGATGCCCCATAGAGGGAACAGCAGCCACATCCTTAAGGAGGCTGAGGTAGCCTTGAAGCTGAGTCCTAGTTGGGGGTGCGGGTGGGGGGGGACGTACAATGGAGGAGATGCTTGCAAGCATTTTAGGTATCTCAATGTGTAAGAATGGAAAGAGCCCTAGTTTATGGAGGAAGACAGAAACTCGACAGAAAAATCCAAAAAGAAGCAGACACGTGAAGGCCTAAGTTCTCTATTCTGGGTTCAGTTCAGTCAGCAGCTCTTCTCTTTCCAGCCCTCCCCCCTCCCCGCACCCATACACACACCTGTCATCTACTCCACTGCCCTTCCTGAACCTAATCCTCGGAGACTCAGCCACTCCAGGCCTTGTCCATCTTGATGCTGCCTTGGTTACAGGCTCAGGTCCCTCCCCTAGTGACATGCACAGGTTGACACATGCCGCAGGGTGACGCACCACAGAATGACACAAGGTATAGCCGGCAAGAATGACACATATATGCATATTTAATCTCCCCACGCACACACACTCATCCACCCATCCGCCCACCTCCACACACAGTTCCAGACACTCTATCCCTCAGTCAATCATCTGGGTCTTTCCTGACGGTGGCTGCCACCTCCTTCCCCACACATAGATGATGCACTGTCCCAGGTGGTGGCTGTGACAAGATGACTGACTGATCCCTTCCGACCTGAGCTAAATTCCAAGATTCTTTGGAAAATTTCCTAACATCCCTCCTCAAAACATGGAGATTCCTTTCATGAAGACACACATGGGTGTGCACGCTCACGAGCTCACGACACACTCCCACATTCTCATATGCATTCACCTTTGCATTGTTCCACTTAAACACACACGCACACACACAGAGTCACGTGTGGGCGCCTCCCAGCCCACAAACACAAGCTGCAGCTGTCTCTGATGTCTCTCCGCTCGCAGGCTCTGTTTGGTGAACTTACCCCCAATCCACGTACCCCCCGGGATTTTACCCCGCACCCACCCGCACCCTCAGGCACCCGCCCGATCCTTCCTTGTCCAGCCGTCGGGGGAGGGGGAGGTTCCTGGGAAGGAGGCGTCCCCCCGGAGTCGCTGCGCAGAACGACAGCTTTCCTTTCCTTCCTCTACTCAGGAGTCGGGAGAGAGAGGATGCCCCGGGGCCGGGCTGACGTCGAGGGGACAGCCCCGCGGCGGCGGTGGTGAAGCGGCTGGGCTCCTGGCCCACTCTCCCCGTAGCGCACTGTCGCCTCGCCCCCTGGCGGACGCTGCTCCCCGACGGGCTCCGGACGCGAAGAGGAGTGAGGCGGGCGCGCGTGGGAGGGCATCCCAAGGGGAGGGGTCGGCGGCCAGTGCAGGCCGGGAGGCGGGAGCCACCGGGCAGGGGGCGGGGGTGAGCCCCGACGGCCAGCCCGTCAGCTCTCGCCTCAGACGGGCGGGAGCCACGGCCCCGCTCGCTGCCCATTGTCTGCGCCCCTGACCGGTGCGCCCTGGTGCCACAGTGCGGCCCGGCGGGGTAGCCTCCTCTCGTCACTTCAGCCAGAGCCGCAACTATAAGAGGCGGTGCCGCCGGCGGTGGCTGCCTCAGCCCACCAGCTGGGACCGCGAGCCATGCTACCCGCCGCCCGCCCCCAGGGCTGTTAGAGCTAGACTGCGAACTCTCGCCACTGCCGCCACCGCCGCGTCCGTCCCACCGATCGCGGGCAGCAGCCAAAGCCGTCCCAACTTCAGCACAGAGCAGGCGAGGCGGGGCAGGCCATGGGGCACTGGGCGCAGCTGCCCAGCTGGGTTTCTGCTACGCTGTTGCTGGCGCTGGCCGCTCTGCCTGCAGCCCTGGCCGCCAACAGCAGTGGCCGATGGTGGTAAGTGAGCTGGTGCGGGGTGGCCACTAGTCCTGGGGCGCAGAGCCAGGGGCCAGCCCCAGCCAGCTCCCACGCTCTGGGATCCGTCTACAGGCAGGCTCCCTCCACCGCACTGACTTTGCCTCCGAGACACCGAGGGGCGCTCTGGAGCGGAGTTGCCCCAGAGAATCTAGTTCTGATGAGGTGAAGTGAATGGTCTGCCTGCCCGGACTCACGATTCTCCAGGCAGGGAGCCTACTCCCATCTAGCACCGCCCTCGGTAAGCCCCAAACCCAGCCTCAAGGTGGTAGCCACACCACAGGTTTCCCGGTGCCAGGAGGCGAAGGGCCAGGCGGTTGCCCAGAAAGGAGGCTTGAAGAGGGTGGGACTCCCAAGCATTTCACGCTCTGGATGGGCAATGGACTCCAGGCCAGGATTTCCTCGCCCAGGCTGCCCCGAAGCAGTCTCTCAGAGCCAAGGTGGACATCAGGTCTTCAGGTTTCCCATGCCACCCCTGTCCAGTCCCCAGACCCAGGGCCCTGAGTGGCACTGCGCAAAACTCTGGATGCTCATTCCTTTCAAACTAGTGAGCCAGGGCGCCCCGAGTCCCTACTTCATTACTGATCTCCTGTGGCTCTCTCAGGCAAATAGCCCCAGGAAGAGGATGGGGTAGACACGACCTTTTTGCTTAGGGTGCAGGTCCCCTTCCAGAGCTTGAGCTCAAATCATGCATCTCACCAGGGGCATCGTGAACGTAGCCTCCTCCACGAACCTGCTGACCGACTCTAAGAGTCTACAACTAGTGCTGGAGCCCAGTCTTCAGCTGCTGAGCCGCAAGCAGCGCAGGCTGATACGCCAGAACCCCGGGATCCTGCACAGCGTGAGCGGGGGGCTGCAGAGCGCGGTGCGAGAGTGCAAGTGGCAGTTCCGCAACCGCCGCTGGAACTGCCCCACGGCTTCGGGGCCCCACCTTTTCGGCAAGATCGTCAACCGAGGTGAGTACCCAGGAAAGAGACGCTTCCGGGACCAGGAGAACGCAGGGTCACCCACAGGGCAGGGGCAGACGAATGCAGGGAAGATGTCCTGGGAACCCGCAGGGTTACGAGATCAACCTGCCAAGAGCTGCACGCCCATCGCCAGCTCTGGGCCAGACTCGTTCTCCTGGGCGTTTCCTCCAAGCCGTGCACCTCGCGCGCGAAGCTTAACTTCTCAGCGCCACCGCCGGAGGAGAAGCGAGTTCTAAGTCGTGGACGCTGGCTGGCCATCGCTTTCCTGGCCCCTCTCAACAGCGTCCCGGACGCTGGTCTCTGCCAGAGTATCTCGCCTCCAAGCCCAGCAAGGCTCGCATCGCCGACACATGGGCTGCGGAGGGATCTTGACAGTGCAGAGTTCTTCCGCTCCTCTCTTCTCGGTTTTTCTCTCTGGAGCTGCCCCACTTCCACTGAGGAGCCAAGTGCGCCCTGAGTCTCAGGAGCGCGTGATCACAAGCGTGGTCAGGGTTCCGTGCCCACACACGTGCTTTCTCCAAGAGCCTAGCTTCCCAGCACAGTCGGCCGTCTGGCTTTCAGGACTCCAAGGGCGGAGTCGGGGCACCGGCCTCAAGGGTCCCGAACCCTCCATTGAGGAGGCTGGCCGCCCCCCATCACCCCCGCCCCCATATTATCTCCTCGCTCATCCCTGCTCCCTTCCCTCACAGGCTGTCGGGAAACGGCATTTATCTTCGCCATCACCTCCGCCGGGGTTACGCATTCAGTGGCACGCTCCTGCTCCGAGGGCTCCATCGAGTCCTGCACGTGCGACTATCGGCGGCGGGGTCCTGGGGGCCCCGATTGGCACTGGGGGGGCTGCAGCGACAACATCGACTTCGGCCGCCTCTTCGGCAGGGAGTTTGTGGACTCCGGGGAGAAGGGGCGGGACCTGCGCTTCCTCATGAACCTTCACAACAACGAGGCGGGCCGCACGGTGAGCAGGCTTCGGGAGCTCTGCCTAGAAGCGGAGTGGCAGGGATCTCCGAGTCGCTGAGCAAGGGCTGACCTCGAATCTGGACAGTAACAGTCGGGGATAAGGCCAGGCATGAGGCAGGGAACCAGGAGAGAACGTCCGGAGGGGGCGGGAGGTTTGGAAGGGAAGGCGGAGAACGGAAGAGGGTGGTGGAGGGCAGGTAGAACTGAAGAGGTTAGAAGTCATGTAACCCGTGGGATGTATTGCCTACAGCCCCTCCGTGGTAATAATTGAACAAACGAAGCTTGGAGGCCCGGACCACTGTCCGGCGTGGAGCGTGGAGTTGGGCCTGGTGTCCATATCTCCGCGCGGCGATTTCGCGCCTCCCTTCCCCTTCCTCCCTTCCGCCCTTGCGGAAATCCTGGCAGGATCCGGGAGTGGGCAGGGACTGGAATGGTGGCTCTGGCTGTGACAGTACCCTGGAACCCCCTTTCTTCCCTTTTCCTCCCAGACCGTGTTCTCCGAGATGCGCCAGGAGTGCAAGTGCCACGGGATGTCCGGCTCGTGCACTGTGCGCACGTGCTGGATGCGGCTGCCCACACTGCGCGCGGTGGGCGACGTGCTTCGCGACCGATTCGATGGCGCCTCGCGCGTCCTCTACGGCAACCGCGGCAGCAACCGCGCCTCGCGGGCGGAGCTGCTGCGCCTGGAGCCCGAAGACCCCGCGCACAAGCCGCCCTCCCCCCACGACCTCGTCTACTTTGAGAAATCGCCCAATTTCTGCACATACAGCGGACGCCTGGGGACAGCGGGCACCGCGGGGCGCGCCTGCAACAGCTCGTCGCCCGCGCTGGACGGCTGCGAGCTGCTCTGCTGTGGCCGGGGCCACCGCACGCGCACACAGCGCGTCACCGAGCGCTGCAACTGCACCTTCCACTGGTGCTGCCACGTCAGCTGCCGCAACTGCACGCACACGCGCGTACTGCACGAGTGTCTGTGAAACGCCGCGCGGACTCGCCCCCAGGAGCGGTCTCCTTTCACCCACCTCCAGAGCCCGGAACGCACCCTCCCGGTCCCTCCAGCCACACACCCCCGGATTCCTACGTGCGCGATCATTTCTCCCACCTCCTCCTACATGGGAACTCCTGAAACCACTTGCCTGGGCCGGCACGAATCCTCTTGCCATCCTGAGGAACTTGCCCCGGACCTACCTCCTACCTCCCTCCCTCTCCCGGGAGACCCCTTGTTGCACTGCCCCCTGCTTGGCCAGGAAGTGAGAGAAGGATTCATTCCCCCCCACCCCGTGGGGGTCAGCTTCTGACAGCGCGGCTTGGTCTTCCCCACCACGGCCAGTGACCTCCTTGCCTCTCTCCATCTCCCCTTTAGCCTCGGTGTTTTCTCCAGGGCCCCTCGTGCCCTTCCCTTTCTCCTGCCAAGGACAAAGGCGCTGAACACACACCTGGGCATCAGGGCCTTTCTCCTCCCGCCTACAGCTGAACCAGGAGGTGCCAGGGGTAAAAGGGCAGCTGTAGTGATGTGGAAAATGAGGTCCGGGGACCCAGCAGAAATACCCCCATTCTCCTAGCCTCTGTCATAGAGCCATTGAACAGCTGTGAGCCATGCCTCCTTTGGCCACCTCCTACCCCTTCCTGTCCTGCCTCCTCATCAGTGTGTAAATAATTTGCACTGAATCGTGGATACAAAGCCACGAGTTTGGTTGTTGTAAATAAAACTATTTATTGTGCTGGGTTCCAGCCTGGCTTGCAGAGACCCCTTTCACCACACCCCAACCCAATCCCTCTCCCTTTTTCTCCCCTTTTGCTCTCCAGCCTTTTAAAAAATCCCTCTTCCCCTCTCCCCAATTTCTCAAAGATGCTGTTGCCTACCGGAATCAGTATTTCCTTCCATCCTAGCTATTAGTGGCTCCTCGCCCCCACCAATGTAGTATCTTCCTCTGCAGAATAAAATTTCTATTTTTATCAATGACTTGGTGGCTTTTCCTCAAATCCAGAACACACCATGGTTTATCTCTCTTAAGCAAATAGGATACGTTGTTGGGGGACTGGTGTCCCAGCCCTGTAAGAGGACCTTGAGATTCTGACCCTTGGATGACCTCAGCGAGGCCATATCAGAGGAACCATATCTCCAGAAGAACCAGGTCAGGAGCCAAGGACCCTGCAGAATTCTTCTTCCTATTCGAACACCAACTGGCAGGGTAATATTGGGCAAGTCCCAAGTGCCTCAGTTCCTTCCCTCGATGAATGGGGTTTAAACAAACAAACAAACAAACAAATAAACCCTGAACCTGCCTTTCCTGCTTGGAGTTGTGAAAATAGCCACAACTGAGTGATAGCCATGACCCTGTTGTGAAAAGAAACCAAGGAAGAAAGAGAAATCCAAGCAGAAATGGTGCCTCTGCAGAGTACTTGGTCCCTGAAACCTATCTGCTTCACCCCGTGGTCAGGGCGTGGGGCAGTGCGGAAGGTGCTTCCCTCCCCAAGAGAAGGAAACACCTTATTAGGATCCCAGCTCTCAGCCTTGAGCGCAAGAGGATCCAGGTAACATGGTGGGTTCTAGTTCTGGACCCCGAATCTCGGAGATGATGGTCAGGAAGCAGAAGGGAGCAAGAGGGCCAGAAGCCAAACAGAAGCTCGGGCTTAAACCGATATAACAGAAAGGAAACCCAAGTGTGGCCCATAACCCAACAGTTTACGTCAGCTATTCCCAATGTTACCAACTGTTACCAATAACACAGATATCTCTGGGAGCTCATTCACTGCAGAGGGCAGGAGTACTAATCCTGCCCACACCCTAAACCTTATCTCTAACTCTAATCCTTTCCCCATCCCCAGGTCTAGGTCTAACCTTAGCCTTAACCCTAACTTCAGACAAACAGTAACCCCCTTTCCTAAGCTCTAATGCCTATCCCTAATCCTAACATTTCCTCCCAGGGGAGGACCTAAAGGGCAGGAGGAGCTATGAAGCAACCCCCTCCCCAGGGCAGCAACTGATCTCAGATGACTGGAGAATTTCCCCCTCTCCCCAGGACTCTTTTGCTGCTGTGGCAGCCTCCCACCCTTCCCGGGATATATGAACTCTGACCCCTGTTGGCCTTTGGGGTATGTGTGGGGGTAGGGAAGTGGAGCCAGGATCTGCTCAAGCCTGCAACAGACATCCCTTTCCCTTTTGCTTCATCTGCCAAGCCAGCACCAGCTCAGCTCTGATGCGCAGTGCAGGGGGAAGAATGGAAAGCATACTGATCCGAAGTAGAAGGCACCTCATAAGCCTTGGATTTCCAGTAAATAACCCCCTGCAGAGAATGTCCAGCCTATAATCCAATGAATTATTAGGTCCCCCATCTCCCAAAGCAAGAAGTTAATGGACTGCCAGAGGCAGGAGAGGGGGCTCAGCCCCTGCTGGGCAATGCCCAGAGTTGGGGAGAAGCAGCCATTGGGGAGCTGTCCCCAACTGTTCTCACCTAACTCCTAACTCCAAGAGCTGGAACTGGAGAAGCTGGGCCTCTGAGCCAAGCTGACACACAGGAGCTGGAAGAAGGGTAAAGGGAAGCAATGACTCTTGGTCTGGACCTAAATAGATTTTCAACAAATCTGTTGTTTTCTCAGCATCAGTTACTTTGTCTGATAAACAGAGGGTTGTCAGTACTGAGTCCTCTCCCTCCAAAAGGCAGTGAGGTTCAGAGGAGATCACATCCATGAAAATCCGCGTCGTTTGAACGGGACCTGATGCCTCTTCTGTGCCAGGGGTATGCCGAATGCTGGGGGTACAGGGCCCTATGAGCCCACTTGGAAGAGTTTCCAGTGTGGCCAGGGAATCAAGCCCATCAACACATATATTCAGAATAAGAGAGGAGTACAGTGAGGCTTGGGGGGAGTGTAAAGCCCTCCGCACACCCCTGAGGTTTAAGGACAGACTTCCATACCCAAGTAGGCTGCATTGGGGGCCCTTCACTTCCAGGGGCTGGAACTTCACAGTGGGTTGGGAAGTGCAGAATAAGGCAAGGGCCTCGAGGGGCGGGGGTGGGGGGAAACAAGCAAAAGGGGGATAGTACCTGCAAAGCATTACATAGAAACTAATTGTTTTTTTTTTAAATATTATGTATTTACTTGTTTGTTTGAGAGAGAGAGAGCATGAGCAGAGGGGGAGAGAGAAGGAGAAGCAGGTTTCCTGCTGAGCAGGGAGCCCAAGAGGGGGACTCGATTCTAGGACCCTGGGATCAGGACCTGAGCCAAAGGCAGATGCTTAACTGACTGAGCCACCCAGGCGTCTCCAAGCTAATTCTTTTGATGTTCAGATCCTCTGAGCCATCCTCAGGGAGGGCTGTGCCTGGTAGGAACTCTGCCTTGTCCGTCCGGGTTATCCTTCTGCCCACCTCTGATTTTAGGTGCCAGGTGCCACACACCTGGGGGGACCTGGGGCTGCCAGGGACCCCGGACACACCGTAGGCCTCAGTGAGCGGAGCGAGGGAGGCCCTGGTTTGGAAATATCCCGTGGGGAGCAGAAAAGCTGAGAGGACTGAGATGGCAGGGCTAGGGCCGCACAGCGCCCAGGGGGTCGGCGAGCCAGCACCACACACAGCCAGCCACACGCACCCTGGAAAAACCCTGTCAGTGGGGCTGCAAATACCCCAGGGTCTACCCCCCCCCCCACCTCAGGCTGGCTCAGTCCTCCTCTCCAGGCCGGAGGGAGAAAAATAACAAAATGAGGAGAAAATAAGCTGTTTGGCTGTGGTGTGAGCAGGAATATCCGTACAGAGCTGCCCACCACTCACCCTTACTCACTCTTTCCACACCCAGCCAGGGCGCCCGGCCTGAGACAGACCACCCCCCTACCCCCTCCCCCGTCTGGGCTAAAAGCAGACGCTGGTGAGCGAGCAGCAGGTTATAAATATGCCCCGGGAACTGCCGCCAACTCGCTCCCTTGTCATTCCCTAGGAGGGGATAGGGTGGGGTGGCTCGGAGGGAGGAGCCAGGGCTGCCCTGTCCTGGGGCCCAGGAGGAAGTGGGGCTTCCAAGATGCCACTGCACTTTCTTTGCCCTTTTCCATGGGAAGGAATCAGCACCACTTCATTTTTCCTGGACATTGGCTCATCTGCCCAGAGATGGGGTTCCATCCATCCCCGGGCCACTGTGGGGACCTCAGAAGGAGAGGACCCAATGCCACCCTGGGTCACGGAACAGCTCAGTACCCCTTCTCTTTCTCACAACCTTTAACTCTCTGCAAGCCAAAGTTCATTCACTCATCCAAGGGACATTCACTTGGGGCCTGCTGAGTCCCAGGCCCTATGCATAAGCACACTTGCATACACGAATGTGTCTGCACGTGTCCATGTGTGCAAGCACACTGCAGTCCCGGCTCCGGCTCCTGTGTGTTCACATCAATGTCAGCTCCCCCCACCCCCCAATGGACTTCTGGGCTTGAACCTGGCAGGTTCATCAGGAAGGATAAAGCTCCAAGCTCCCTGTTCTGCCTCAGAGCAGGTTGGGGGGTGGGGGTGGAGGGATGTGGAGAACCGGGGCCCTCAAATGTTCCTGCTCCCACTATTCCCCAGAGAAAGGAGGGGTCCTTTTCCCCCTCCCTGCCCAACCATCTCCCGGTGCAGGGCCAAGCAAGGAAGAAAGAGCCACTCTCTGGGATGCTGGGGGGCACCTGCCCAGGCTGCCAGAGCCTCCTGCTTCCCAGCCACTTGCCAAGTAGGTACCAAGCTGGGCAAAAGGGGGCAGTGCCACCCTGGGAAGCTTCCAGCTCTCCTCCCCCAGGGCTAAACCCCTCCCCTCTCCCTCCTCCCTATTAATCCTCGGAAGTGAAGGGGCCGTCCCTGGCGGCCCCTCGGCCCTATTGTGGCCCCTCGCCCTCCTCGGCTGGCGTCTAATTAACTCCTCCTGCCCCCGGTTTTGTGTGCCCCCCTTACCCCACCTTGTCGGCCCCGCCCCTCCGCTCGGCCTGCTCCCCCCCACGGACATTCCAGGCCGGCCGGGCTGGTGTGCCAGGGCAACCAGGGCCGGACCGAGGCCTAATCCTCCCGCCGCCTGGCCAGGCTGGGGGAGCCCCACTCACCTCCCCACTCTCTGGGGGCTGCCCGGCTCGGCAGCGGCGGAGACACACAATCAGGACAAAGGCGCAGCCCCCAGGGGGCTAACTCAGCCTTCACGCCCAGGTTGTGCGGCATTTGGGGAGTTTAATGAATTGTCCATCACGCCTTTCAGGGCCCGCCCGTCAGCCTGGATTAATCTTCGGAGCCCTGGTGGGGTAGGAGACACTAAGCCTGTATTTATTACTCTCCCATTGTCACTAATTGAGGTAATTATCTGTGACTCTGGCCTGGCCAACAATGCCGCATTCACTCCCGGGACCTCGATGGGCCTGGCTCCCACTCTCAGCACCAACCCTCCCTCCCTCCTCTCTTCTCCCAAACCCGCCAAGGGCTAAGTTGGGCCTAGAGCATCTTGGGAAAGTGGACAATGTCCCACAATGCTTCACCTCCCAACCAGTGTCTCCCACAGCCACTGCTATGGAGTTGCAGCTAGGGAGAAACCTGGTCCCCTGAAAGTAGATGAGAAAAGGAAGGCGGCCTATCTGGAGACAGGTTTGGCTGGCAGAGCCCCCAGGCCACACAGGGGCATGTTTTTGAGATTTGGGTTTTCTCCTTATCACTGGACTGGTGACATTAGGGTCTCACAGGACCCTTCTGTGGCTCCACCATTGTGTTCCTGCAGCCTCCAGAGCTGTAGAGTATTGGAAGGCCCTAATTCATACCAGGCATGCTCTCAGGAAGTCCCTAGGGCCTCCAGAGTTGACAGCTTGGCTGTGGATGTGATGGGGGAGGTTGGGAGAGAGTTAGGAAAGGGCTGATCAGGGAGCTTGGAAAAGGCAAGAGGAATCATCCCAGGAAGGAACATTTAGGGATCACACTAATGTGGCCATGCAGCAACCTTAGGGAAAAATGTGGATTTGGAGGGGTGAGCGTGCCAAAGAGTAGATTTCATGTGGCGATGGCTTTGTGTATGCATTTGTGTGTGTGTCTATGTGTGTATGTGTGTGTAAAAGAGAGAGAAAGATAGCAAAGGAAGATTTGGGTTTTGATTAGGACTAGATGTTGAACTCTCTGAGGACAGGGCTATATCTTGGTCATTGTCGCTGTTGGTCTTCCAAGAGCCTAACGCTGTGCCTGACACATGGTGGGTACTGTCCAGAGAATGGATGGATTGATGAGGCCAGTTCTTACACTGGCATTGGGGGTCTGTTGGCTCTTCTTTTCCATAGCTGCACTTTTTATTCTGTCTCAGCACTTGCTGGAAGGAAATGTCTAGACCATCCAGGGACAGTTCTTGAATGGGCACTCCTCCAACTGCAAACATTTTAAGGACCTTGGCAGAACGTGGCACTACAGTTGGAACAACGCCACCTTGTGGTGCCTCTTGGAAGAGCTCCTGGAGAGACTCGGCAAAGAAGAGTTATTCCCCATGGTGGGGTGAGGGGGCCGGGAGGCACATGGCATCAGCCCCCTCTCCTGTATATCTGAGGCTGAATTGCTGTGACAGTGTTCCTATTACACGGTTTTATCATTTGTTCCTACCTTCTGCCAGCATTTGCTGAAAGCCTGCTCCAGGCAAAGCCTGTAGGGGATACGGAGCTAAACCAAAGGTACTACCCTTGAGTAGCTCATGGTCCAGCAGGGGATTCCACAACATAACAAGACCAATGAAGGCCATAATCAGGTAGCAGAGAAAACAATGATATAGGTGTTGAGGAGGCAACTGGGACATTCGCAGTTCAACAACTCTCTGCCCCTCCCCTCTTCTTCAATTCCTTTCACTGAAGCTTAAACGTTTATCCTTGCTTTCCAGAGCCACTGCATGATTTGGCCCAAACACATCATTCCAGGGTCCCTGCACCTCTGCATCCCCAGTGCCTGTCTTCCCTGTGAAGGCTTTGTGCTTTTCCACCTCTCTACCTTTGCCCACACCCTGGAATGCACCTCTTCCCCCATCTCCCCCTATTGAAACCCATTTGGAATATTGCTTTGTCCATTAAGCTCTTATTTCCTTGGCAAACTGGCCTTCCTGAAGCAGCTTCTTGGCAGGGCTTCGATTAACAGCACATATTGGCTGTCCCGTGGAAGGTTATCTGCGTAAGTTACTTATCCTCTCACTAGGCTTCTACCTTTTTGAGGACATGGGTTCCATGTTCATCTTGGCATTCTTTGTGGCACCAAGCTGGGCACATCATGTGTCATCATTAGGAGAAGAAAGAGATGGATGGATGGATGAATACATGGGTGAATGAATGGAAGCATAAATGGATGGATGGATGACGGAGGGGTTGGTAGATGGATGGATAAGTAGATAGGTGGGATGTATAGATAGGGGGATGTGTGCATGGAAGAACGAAAGGGAAGGACTCATGGAAAGCTATGTAGAGTCAGGGGCTTCAAGGGAGGAAGCCCACTCCATGCCAAGACATGCAGACGAGGGGCCAGTATCCAGACTGGGGCTTCCTTCACTGACAAATGCACCCTCAGTGACTCATCTCCCACTCCCCAGAAGTCACTGGCTGCCAGGGAACCACTCCTTCTCACATGCTTGCCTATATCCTCAGGAATGCTTTCATTAACATATATTATGTTGTATAGCCTACACTATAATAATTTTGTGGGTTTCCTCTCCCGTATCCCTTCCCCTGTCTCACACACACCCTAGACTGGAAGCTCCCTGAAAATAGGAGCCCTGTCTGAGTCTCTGGTGTGTCCCTAGGGCCTGTCATACAAGCTCAGTGAAGGAGTGACCAGATGAATAACGGAGGGAATGTTCCCCCTTCTCCATAGACACACTTCGCCCACTCCCTGTGTACTTGTGTCCAGCCATCTCTCTGGTCCTCTCCTCCTCACACCCCATAGACATACTCCTGACCCTAAATCCCCCAAAGTCCCAGAATTATGGCCTGGTTCTTTGTTATCCCTTTGTGGGTGATCTAGGGAAGTCCCAGGACTCTCATGAGCATATGAAGGGAGAGAAGGTCCTTAGGCCCTCTAAAGCCCTGTTAACCAGGTTCCATTTGCAACAGAAAAGGATTTCCCTGGGAAGAACCTGGCTGTTGGGAGGGTAGTGCCCTGTGCTAACCTGAGAGAGCTGCTGCCCCAACCCCACCATGCCCTCCTGCTTCTGCTGTCCCTACACCTGACCTGCGAGAAGGTTGGGGGTGGTTGTGGCCTCCGAGAGGCTGGCCAGCTGGCAGACACAGCCAGATTTAGAAGTCATTTTCACAGCAGGGAGCCTCCAGCCTCCCACCCACAGTGTCATGCTGGGCCAGTCTGAGATATGGCTCACCAAGGGCAGGCCCTGAGACCTCCAGTCACTCCTCCCCTTCTCTCTGTCCCTTTCCCCCCAGATCTTAAGCAGCCAGTGCTGACTCCACCCCTAGGCAAAGATGAAAGAAGTCCTGGGGAAGTTTCCTGTCACCTAACTACCCAAATGCTCCCTGTATACCATCTACCCACTCAAGGGACCATGTCTCCACCCCAGGGCTCCCTTCTCTTGGCCTGGCCTCTGCTGCCTGTTCTTATTCTTCCCCAACCGCTACTTCTTTCCCTCTCCCCTCCTGTTCTTATACCCCCAATACAAATGAAATAGCTCTAGAGACAAATAATAATCAGAGCTTAACACTTGTATATCCCTTATTATGCACCAGGCATTATTCTTTTCATATTGGATCATTTAATCCTCCCAACAAGCCTATGAAAAAAACACTACTCATAACCCCATCTTATAACTGAGGACACCAAGACACAGAGAGATTGAGTAACTTGCCCAAGGTCACACAGCTAGTGCGAGATAGAGGGAAGTTCTAAACCCAGGCTGCCAGGCCCCAGAGTCTATGCTCTAAACACAATGCTACCCTATTTCTCTGATAGTGGCAACAGTGTGGGTGAACTCTTAGAAATTGAGCCCCTGATTGTTCAACCTCACAGAAGCATTGGCTGTATGGTGCAGTCTCCCTCGCCAGCCTCTCCCCTCACCCGTAGGGCTCATCTCTTCTACCAGCCTGCAGCCCCCAGGCTATAGCAAAATCCAGGCAAATGTTCTCCCCACTACCCTCGCCTTCCTCAGTCTTCCTCTTGGCCTCAAGTCTGTTCTCTTCTCAAACCCAGAGGTCCATGGCACGTACTCCTGAGGGAGCCAGGCTTGCCCCAGCCTGCCCTGTTTTTATCTGAATAAGCCTGTCTTTATCTGAATGTATTCTCAACTCCAGTCTAATCAGACTGGTAATTTCCTACACATACCCTCCTTCTCCATATCCATACCTCTGTTTATGTTCTTCCCTCTACTTGGGGCTCCTTTCCCCAAATTCTCAGATGCCACCTCCTTCAGGGAGCCTTTCCTTAGCTCATAAAATCTACACAACCTCCCTTGTTTGACTCCTTATAATATCTACCACTTGCTGCTCACTACTATTATTAGTGTGTTTTCTTTTTTCTTTTTCTTTTTCTTTTTTATTAGTGTGTTTTCATCTTCACTCATCTTTTTCCTGGAGCCTAACCCAGGGGAAAGTGGGAAGGTCCCACTTCCTCGCAGGTGCTCAGTAAATGCTCAGTCCTTAGACCTGGTAGTAGTTAGACTTACAGGTGGAAGGTAGACAGACCTCAGGAAACTTTGATCTCTGCCTAAGCTGAACCTCCAGCAAGAGCTAACTTGAAACCCAACATTGTAGGTCCCAGGCAAGTTCTGGGATGAACTCTCCAGGGTAATTTTGATCAATGCTCTCCCTTCAGGTTCAGAAGCCCAAAGAGACACCCCTAACCCCGACATACACACTGAACCAAGGTCAGCCTGCCCCAGTGCAGGGTCCAGCCAGCGACCTCCCAAATTGTCCTATTCTTTTCTACCCTGTTCAGACCTGTCTGATAGGTAGGGAGTGACATGGAGATAACTGAAGACCGAAATCATAAATGGCTTGAGAATGGGGCTGGGGCTCTGAATGCTGAACGGGAGTTGGGAGTTGGAGTGACTCCCTAGGGATGGGGGCAGAGACCCGCCAGCCAGGACTTGGCGACTGAGTCTGGGCGAAGCCCCCGCGCCTGCCCAGTCAGTGGCTAAATTTACCCAGGCTGACTCAGCCCTTGCCCGGAATGGGGGGCGGGGGGAGTGCGCCAGGGCAGTGGGAAGAGCCAGCGGGGGTGGGGTGGGGTGGGGGACAAGGAAGGAAGAGTCCGGCAGGGATGACAGAGGTGAGCTGGGAGTTTCCATCAAAGATAGGATATCCCCCACACACTGCAGGCCCCCCACCAGGCAGGAAGAAATGGTGGAACCCTGGGGGAAGGGATGTGGGAGGGACTGGGCCAGTGAAAGGAAAAAGATGCCAGGTTGGACAAAGGGAAGCTTAGATTTATTGAGCGCCTACTGTGTGCCAAGCACTGTGCAAGGCGCTTTACATACATTATCGCATAAAATCCTCACAACAACCCTGCGAGGTAGGTGTTTATAAACCCCCATTTGACAGATGAGGAAACTGAGGCTCAGGGAGGTGAAGTGATTTGGCCAAATTCACATGGCTAGTAAATAGAGACAGAGCTGTCCAAGATTGGAGAGAAAAAAGACTTCAGTGTCTGGGTCCCAAGCCAGTTGCCGTGGGTGAGTACAAAGAGGGGCTCCGCGCGCTCCAGAGGTCTAGAAGACCAGATATCTGCCCCCGACCTCGCAGGGCTGGCGGTGGCAAGCTGGGGGATCCACGCGCAGTAACTGGGTATCAACTGGTTAACTAGCAGCGCCGGGTCGGGTGGCGGGGGGACTCAGGAATTAGCTACTGGGGAAATCCGCGACCTGCGCGCGCCCCGTAGTGGCTACAACGAGTATCACACCCCACACCTACAGGCTTTTTGGGACCAACCTCCCCCTTCCTTCCCTGGCCAAGGTTTCTGGAAGTGGCAGAGATGCAAGAAATTTTCAGGGTTCTTTCAGATGAGTGATACCACCAGGGTGGGAAACCGTGGTAACAGTTCAGAGCATCACTAAGGGACACTGGGGAAGAGGAAAAGGGGGAAAGCCTAAAGAGGTCCCAAGCTGATTCACTGGCTGCCTTCCCTCCCCAGCTCGGACCACCACAGGCCAGGGACAGTGACAAGGCCACTATCCTGCTCTGCCTTGAGGAGCCTTCACCTAAACCTAAGAGACTGGGATAGAAGCCCTTACACACTTGCTCAGATCTTCTGCAAACCCTAGACAGTCTTGAATATTGAGAATGAGTGCAGGTGACCAGGAAGCCACCTGAGGGACACTCAGTCTCTGTTCATTTATTCCTAATTTCCTTTCTTGGCCTGTGGAGGAGAGGGTGAGATAAAAGTCACCCCCAAGGACCCAAAGCATCAGGGATGAACTTATCCCAAGATGTGTGACACCAAAGTGAGTCTTCTTCCTCTTTTGCTGGTTGTATCTGGATCCCTTTCTCTTCTGCGAAGTGCCTCTCTGTCACCTGGTCACCTCAGTCAGAAACCTCTCTATCACTTTTTCCCTCCAAGCCCCAAGATCCTGCCCTAAAGTTGCCCTATGCCTATAATATTCCTGCCCCCTCCCACACACACCCTGATCCTGGCACGGCCACTCTGCTCTGCTTTGAACCTAGTGCATGAGCCTCTGCTGAAGACCTTACCCCAGTGCTCTGAATAGAGCAGGCATTAAAGTCTACTGCTCATCCTCACCTGTCCTGAAAAAGAAGAAGAAAGGAAGGAAAGAAGGAAGGAAGGAAGGAAGGAAGGAAGGAAGGAAGGAAGGAAGGAAGGAAGGACAGGGAAGAGAAGGGAAGGGAAAGGAGGGGAAAGAAAGGAAAGGAAAGGAAAGGAAAGGAAAGGAAAGGAAAGGAAAGGAAAGGAAAGGAAAGGAAAGGAAAGGAAAGGAAAAAATCACGAGTTGGCATATGCTCCCTTTTCTTTCATTTGGGCGGCTTCTATTTCAAGTATGGAACGACACCGTGGAGGGGGTAGAAGGAAGTCTGTGAGGAGGAAAGAGGACCAGTGGGCCCAAGGATGGAAAAGTGGGGAACACAAATACAAGAAAGGGCCTGTCACTGCCGCTCCCTATTTCCCTGGGGGATCCCTTTAGTGTCCCTCCTTCCGAAGAGGGCCTCCTCGGTTAGGCTGATGACATCTAGAATGTCTCGGATGCTGTCGCTCAGCTCTGCTGTCTTCCCACCTTCTCTGGGCCCCGGCGGCTCATTTCGCCAGGAGGCGCCGGAGGCTTCTGTGTCGCTTCCATCAGAAGAGCCGCTGTGGACGCTGAGCTCCGCAGCTTCGTCCGAGTCCGAGTCTGGGGCGGTGTGCCGGCGGATGCGCGATACTGCTTCCCGCAGGGCTCCGGCGTAGGGCCCTGGGGTCCGCGCCCAGCCCCTGCCCGCGCGCGGTGGGACCGCCGCCGCTTCCTCCCAGCCCTTGGCACTGACCGTGCCTCCTGAGGCCGCTGGGTCTGGGGCTGAGCTCTCTGGGCTACCTGGCTGCGTGGGGGCGTCCTGAAGGTTTACTTCGCCAACCGGGAGCCCCAAGATGCGGGAGGCGCGCTCCTCCAAGGAGGAGTCCGCGGGCTTCCCGCCCTCAGCTTCAAACCCACGCCCCTCACCCAGCTGGTGTGAAAGGCGACTGCTCAGAAGCAGTTTTTGGCAAGGGGAGGGAAAAGCCGCGGCTCCCTCGCCCTCCTTGTTGGGCTTCGGGTGATTAGGGGCATCCCCCACGACGCGCGGCACCCCATCGGGCAAAAGCTGTACATGCTGGGTTCGAGGGGTTGGAACATACTGTGACCGTATCACCACGCACGTGGCGTCAATGACAAAGACACCTTCTCCACGAGCAGGGCGGCGGGAACTGCGGGGCAGGGTGTGGGCGCGGCGGGTCCCCTTCCAACCCTCCAAGCTCTCAGGTCCGGCCCCCTCTCTATTACCCAGGGACTCTCTCCATCCCGTGCCTCCTGGAGCCCAGGGTCTGGGGAGGGTCTGGCTATGTCGGGGCGGCTGCTTTTTAAGGGAGGGAATCCAGCATTTGGGGAGCCAGCTCTGTTCCCTATTTTCTTTCCCTTCCCCAGAGCCTTTGAGATGGGGCCTGGACCTGGGAGCGGGACGTGGGGGCCTGGGAGTGGCAGGGGCCAACCCCGCAGGAGCTGTCTCCGTGCTTGGGCTTCCAGCAGCTTTGGCTTGGGGGTGGTCGTCGCTACCACCAGTCAGGCCAGCAGTGGCCAGCCCCAGGCTTTTCTTTGCGGCCCCCTTGCCCAAAGACTCCAGCCTCGGCCCAGCTGTTCCACAGCCTGGGGATCCCCCCAAAAGACCCCGCCCCTGTCGGAGACCCCAAGCCCCAAGAACGTCCCGGTAGATCCGAGGATCCAGCCTCTTCTTTGTGCACCCTTCCTCTCTCCTGGCCAGAGTCAGAACAGAGGCTGCTGAGGCTGGCGCTTGGGAGAGCTCGGGGCCTCGCTTTGACCCCAAGGTCCTGTGGGGGCCTTCATAAGAAGGTGGAGCCACGTAGGGTGGCGGGCGGTCCCAGCGTCGTCGCAGCGCTGTCCCGGCTGAGCCTCTCAGCAGCAGGTGAGCCTCGTAGCTGGGGGGCCCTGGCCGCCTACCTCCCCAGGGCCCCGCCCACGCCGCCCCTGGGTCGCTCTGCGGCTGCGCGGATGGACGGGGCGGTCGCCCCGCCGGCCCCAGGCGCCCGGGTCGTGAAGGAGCTGGGGGCCCTACAGGCTGGGGCACCCGAGGGGCGTTCCGAGGTTCCGGGCGGGGCCGACCGGGGGGGCTCCTTCGGGCCCCACCAGCCTTGCGCCTTTTTCGCTCGGTCTCCTTGGCCTCCCGCTCCTGCGATGCCGCTTTCCTTTTCTCTTGCTCCCGGGCTCGGGCCTCGGCCGGGGGCCCCGCCCGCCAGTTGGTCGCCTCCTGCAGCACCCTGGAGGCCCAGGGACGGCGGGGCGGCGGCTCAGGGGATCCCGGGCGCGGCCCACACCTGGGACAATGAGCAGGAACCCAGGTGAGCAGTTTGTGGGGGAAGGGAGCGGAGGCCCGGGGAGCTGGGAGCCCTGAAGACCATTTGGGGCAGCTGAATGGAGGGGTGTGTGTGAGTGTGTGCCCATGGGCACGTGCGTATATGTTAGGGCTGAAGTCGAAGCCGGACTCCTCACCATCTCTCCATGCACACTTTAACAGCGTCTGCCCCATCTCACCTGCCCTTTCTCACACCCACTCCTGCCCCCCAAAACAATGCGGGAAGAGTCAGGCCCCAGCCCTCGGGATGGGGTAGGGAGAGGCGTGGGAAAGAGAAAGGGGACCAGCAGCACTGGTTTGTGCCTGCGGGGATGTCCGGACCCCACTCCCGGCCCCACCACTCTCTTCCCGTCACCCGTCTCCCCTCCTTCACTCACGTGCGGCTCTGGAGCCCACGGGCCCAGTGGCTGGCTTGGAAGTCCATGGGCTGTCGAGGAGGGGCACGGTGACTATAATGACAGGAAATAGTCTTCACTTCGATCACCAGCAGCTTGGATTTCTGCACCCAGAGGCAGCTGCCAGACTCCTCATCCTGGGGCTCCCGGGGGCTGTCGGGCCCCTCGGAGAATAGCTGGCCATCCAGCATCCTGCCCCACCCCACCCCGGCCCCCCACCCTCCCACCCGCCCCGAGAGCCCCCTCCCAGCCCGAGGAGCCGGCGCCCACTGCAGAGCGACGGGCCCAGAGACTGGGGACTATATATACCCTGGCACACGTGTGTGCCTGCCTGTGTGTGTGTGTGTGTGTGTGCGCGCGCGCGCGCGCGCGCATGTGACACGGTGCGGCGCGGACGGCACCGCGCTGCTACCTCCCCCATGTGCACGGCCGCCCCCTGGGGCCCGGGACCGGGGCTCCCCTTCCCACTGCTTATGTCCCCCAAGACTGATGGGACCTGCCCAAGTGGGCAAGGAACTTCTTATTTTTGCCAAGCTGACGGTGCCCTTCCCCCACCCCCATTTCTTCAACCTTCCTGTCGTTTTAACCCTTCACTCTTCTGCTTGTCGGGGTACCCCGCCACCAGGGTTCTGCACTGACTTCCTGTCTCTGACTTCAGTTTCCCCAATAGGGAGGTGACAGGAATGGAACTCAAGGTCTCTGCCTGCCACTCTCTGCTGGTTTCCATGGGGTTGGGGTGCAGGGGGTCTATTTTTAGCGGCAGTGGCTGTTCGGGTACAGAGAGATGAGTAACCAGCTTCCATGCGGTGGAGGGAGGAGGCGGTGGCTTTCACGCAGCTTTTATGTTACTCTGGGGGAGAGCTGCCTCCCCCAAGCTCAGAAAGGGTGACCCCCACACCTTTAACTCCTTACCCTCTCAGTGTTGCAGCCCAGGGCTGCTGCTGGTAGGACACAGGAGTCTGTGTTGGCCATCCAGACCGTCCCACACTCTTATTCTAGGTGTTTGTCCTTCAGCACTTCTGGAGCCCTCTTCCCACAGCAGGCTCTCTCCCCCAATCCAGAAGCCAGAATTTGGGGGTCATACTGTTCTGTGCCCACACAGCTCTGCTCAGCCTTACGGAGGACAGACTAAGGTGTTTATGTATTTGCACCCTTTTAGAAGGGATGGAGGAGGAATGCTGTGTTCCCTTGGTAAAACCAATCCCCTCACAATTGAAATGATAACAAGTGGCCCCCGTTTCCCAGTGTAGAGCTCCCCATCGTCACCATTACCACAATGTCTAGCTCACTAAGTCCCCACCTGAACTGGTGCTCAAGATGCTCACCTTTTCCGCTCATTCTGTCCCAGGGGCGGGGGGTGTTGCTTACATCCACATGATCCCTCCCCCCAAGCCTATACCAGGTGTCCCCTGATTCACCATGGTAATGTTAGTGGCAGCACAGCCCACGCCAACCCTTCCATGCAGAGACTTAGCAACCATGCCTGGCAACCATGGCAGCAGCTCCAGTGGAGGGGAGGAGTGCGGGGAGGTGGGAGAAGAGTGTGTATGGCAATGGTTTCTGAGGAAGAAGAGATAATTTGCCTCTTCTGAGAGGAATAGGTAAGAGTAGGCTATGAGGCTCTGTAATTTTGTCCCTTGTCTTTCCTTCCGCCCCATTCTCAGATTTTGAGACTGATTGGTTGGGTTTTAGGGGAGAATGGGAGAGGCAAGAGATCATGCAGACTGACTTCATGAGAACCAGAGCAACCAAACCCAGGCCCCCTGCTCCCTAGTATGAACCTTCAGGGATAACCCAAACAGCCCCTATGCCCTCCATTTGACAACACTCCCTCCCCTACTTGACTCACCTACCAGCTGCACTCTGGTGGCACTTTGCTTGAAGGTACTTCCTTCTCCCCAGGTCCCACTAGAGTCCCCAGGATTTTTAAAGCCCTTGCCTCCTCCCTAGACAAACCCTCCGTGATGGAATGTGACATAAGACATCTGTCTTTTCTACCATGCACTGACCCCTCCCCGCACATAAACATACCCTAATTCTAATAACTTGGAAGCCTCCCTCCCCCAAGTCTGGGAATGTGCTGTGAGCTGTGAAGAGGTGAATGCAGAAGCAGGGAGTTTCTCCAAAGCCAGGAAGGCAGCTCTGACAAGCTACATTGACTCTTTTCCCTATGAGCCATGAGGAAGCCTACTTTGGAGGAACAGGTATGGTATGCAGGGTTCCTCAGAGTTCTTAGGTAGGTAGGGGCTAGGAAGTCCTATGAGATTGCCTCCGGTCTTGGACAGGAAATCTCAAACCTGCAAGTCAGCAGTGAGATGGTACCCCAAATTTAGCTCAGGCCCAAGAGCCCTTATGGTATTTGGTATGGGCTGTTTTGGCTCACATGGTTTCGGCACTGGTGGCATCTGCTCCCCAACCCCCGAGCTCATTCTCACCTTAGAAGAATGGCAAGGCATTTTGTAGATTTAAAGACAGTTTCAGCTCATCAATATTCAGAGTCCAACCTTCTCTAAGAAAAGTTGATGACAGTGGCACGTCTCTCTGCCTAAAGGAGACCCTTAGTGTCTCTACTTTCTGGGAAACATAACGCTGTTAGATTTTCCTGGGGTCCCAGCTATGGTTCAGGCACAGGGGAAGTGAGGTAATAAGAAGAATTGCAGGGGGATAGGATGGGAAACAGTTAATGAATGGAGAGTTGGAAAGGCAGTAAATCTAATGTAGTGGTAAAGAGCAGGAACTCTGGGGCCAGACTGTCTGGGTACAAATCTTAGCTCTACATTTTACTGTGTGGCATTGGGCTGGTTACTTAGCCTCTCTGCCACAGTTTTTTGTTTTATTTGTTTTTGTTTTTGTTTTTTAAATCTGTAAAACTGGAATCATATCTACTATTATTCTGAGGCTTAAATGAATTTATAGACATAAAGCACTGAGAACGGTGCCCATCACACTTTTACATATATCTGTGTGTGTGTGTGTGTGTGTGTGTGTGTGTGTGTGTGTGTGTATGTGCCATTATTCCTGTTGCTACTAAAGAGTTAAGAAGCCATATGAAGTAGAATGGTGGGGTGCCTGGGTGGCTAAGTTGGTTAAGCGGCTGCCTTTGGGTCAAGTCATGATGCCAGGGTCTGGGGATGGAGCCCCACCTTGGGCTCCCTGCTTGTCAGGGAGCCTGCTTCTCCCTCTGCCTCTGCCTGCCACTCCCCTTGGTTGTGCTTTCCCTCTGTCAAATAAATTTCAAAAATCTTAAAAAAAAAAAAAAAAGAACCATTGGAACAGTAGTGTCTATCAACTGTAAGAATCAAACACTGAGATACCATGAAGAGGTTCCTGTCATTTTAATTAGGTCTGCCATGAAAAGCAATAGCCTTAGCTAATCACCCTGCCCTCCTCCTCCACCTAACCCCCATCTCCCTTCATATGCACATAGCACAGGAACTCAAAGACCCTCCTCCCCACAATCCTCCCCACTCCCATTATGGGAAGAAATGTTACTAAATGGACTCAGCCTCCTCCATACAGCATGAAACAGGATGAATAAAAATGTCTTTAGGAAGAGTTTTGTTGTGCTATTATCTTAGGGTGCAGTCGGGCAAAGAGAGAGGCAAAGGCTGGGTGAGGTCTGAGAATCTCTTAGAGATCAGAATTGGCCTGAGGGGCACAGAGCCCATCATTCACCCAGAAAGGGAGCTACATCTAAGAGGGCAGGGGCTAGGATGGGCTAGGTTATATGTGTGAGGATGAAGACAGCTAAAAAAACCATTCTCCTTCCTCCCCCCACATTCTCCCCAGCTAGCTCCTGAGCAGGGAACAGAGTCACAATTCTCAAGGTTTCATCTGTGGTTCCTAGAACTTGGGGCAGGCAGTGAGTGGGGCATATCCCCTGGTGCTGCCTGACCCTGTCCCCAGCTCAGGGCTTCTCTCCTCCAGTGAGCACTAGGGCCTGTAGGATGTCAGACAGTGATACAATCCCCTTGACCACATCATTCTCATCAACCACGACAAGTCGGTGAACCTGAATGGACCAACAAGGGAGAAAAGGGATATTTATCCTCAGTTAGGATGAGTCCTGCAACCCTTACCCACCTTGCCAAATCCCACACTCAAAGCTTCACCCCCAGCTCCTGAGTCACTGGCCTCCCTACCTCTGCTTCTACCAATCTGTTGATGATGGTCTCCAGAGTCTCGTGCAGGTAGCACTTGAGGACTCCCTCAAAGTAATGCGAGCGATGTTGCAAGGCTTTGGTCACAGACACATCTAGGTTGTTGTAGGTCTTTTCTGCTGCCAGATTCTGGGGAGAGACAGGGAAGATGCTTGCAGGGAAGCAAGGGAGCCAGCCCTAAACCCTGAGCCCACCCAACTGCACTAGAGGGATTCAAGGCAGTTATTAGCCAGGCCCACAAGCCAAACCCAACCCATTTAAATTGGATTTGAAAGTGTAAAGCTTCTAAAACCCTTAGGTCCCAGAAGAGACTCTCTTCTTCTCCCTCTCCACATTCAACACCGCACCCCTTTCCCTACCTCCCAGGCCCTCCGCAATCACTCACGATAACATCAAACTTCGAGTAGATGTCCACCACACGCCCTAGGGGGACAGAAGCAGCTCAGCAAGGGTGATATGGCATCCCAGGGTCCCCCTGCCTATAGCATCACCCTCTGAGCCAAGCTGAGGGACAGCAGATTTTCCCAGAACCACCCCCGTTTCCCTGGAGCCTTCCCTCTCCTTCTCTGCCATCTCTCACCTTTCTCATCTACTACTGGCAGTGCTGAGACTCGGTGTTGTACAAAGATGCCCAGGGCCACATAGACAGGGGTGGTGGTGCGGACCATAGCAATGTTGGCATAGGTGCCAATCTGTAGCTCTTCCAGAGACTTAGACATGAACTCTGGCTTGGGGAACTCAGTGATCTGAGGAGAGAACCATCAGCTTCATCTTCAAGACTCCCACCACCACACCTGGATACCCCTCCAATCCAGTATATAAGTAAAAACCAAGTTCACCCAGTGGCTCAGTTGCTTAAGTGTCTGACTCTTGATTTCAGCTCAAGTCATTATCTCAGGATCATGAGATCGAGGCCGGCGTCAGGCTCTGCACTGGGTGTGGAGCCTTCTTAAGATTCTCCCTCTCCCTCTCCATCTGCCCCCCACCCCACTCTCTCTCTTTAAAAAAAAAAGAGAGAAGAAGTAAAAACCAGGCTGAGGACACTTACAAACAACTTGAGGAACTTGAGGATGCGCTTGTGGGTGAGGATGTACAAGGTATTGCCTGATTCCGGGTCAATAACTGGCAGCCTGTGGATCTTGTTTCGAATTAATGATGAGACAGCATCAAACAAGCTGTCGGAAAGTGGGAGATAATGGTAAGTCCCACCGTGCTGAGCTTGAGGTGAGTAAATAGCTTCTAAGAGTATGTTTATAAACAGGGAAAACTGGTGATTGGGAGAGGGGAGCAGTGTTCAAACCAGACCTAAAGAGTGTGTGAATGTGTGTGTGTTTGGGAATTGAGTCTTGTTTCTCTTCTGCCCCTGGATCTTTGGGTATCTAGAGCTTTAGCTACATAGGTGGCAAGGCTCTTTCCCTTCTGCAAAAATGGGTAGCTGGAACTCACCTGGCATTAGGAGAAATGCAGACAAGTGGTTTGAAGGAGTCCTGTAGGTATACCTCTGAAGGGAAAAGGGAGGTTCACAAAATACCAGTATGGAAAGCAATTTCCCAGGAAACTCTCCAACCTTTTTTCCTTTTATAATACGTAGTTCTCTACATACCTCTCCAAGTCTCTATTTTGTGTTCTTCTAGCTCATAGATCTGTACCTGGAAGCAGAAGCACAGAACTTGAGACTTGATCTCTCTACTTCATTGTTTGCTTAGAAAAAAGGAACTAGGAATGAAGGGCTTTGGGTAGGCAAAATGGCTTGGTCATTGGGCTTTGGTACCAGTCTTACCAAGGCTGATTTATAGTAGCGATGCAGGATATTGATGAAATCAGTGATGGTCAGCATGCCTAGAAGCCAAGACAAGATCCCTCAGCACTGCTCAAAGCTTCTCTCCCTGCCCAGCACAAGATGCCAATAATACTGTGTTCCAGAAAATTTTGCCTACCTACAAAACTTTGCTTCTTACTATCCCACAAAGGGGCAGCCCGTACACCATTAGTCACCAAAGCAAAGAAAGCTTTCTTCACCTGTAGCCAAAAGAGTCATCATCACAAAGGAAAATTCACAGGGCGCAAGATTTTAAAAGAACAGAGGTTGGGTACGTTGGGAAAAACATGAGACTAAACCCATATAAGGACAAGGATATTACCCTTGGGATGAGACAGGATGAGAGTTTTTGAGCCAGAGGCTCCTAGGAAAGGGGATGGGAGAAGAGGATTTCACCCACCTGCAGGGAAGTATCAAATACAACCAATTTGGAGCTTGTGGGAATCAGGTCATAGCAGCGATGAGACTTCATGAAGGAAGTATACACACTATTGTTGGATTCTGGGGTCTCTGCATAGGGTGGGATAGTTAGAAGCTTCCTTCCATGCAACCACTCACAATCAAAAGAGGCACAAAATAAAAGTGTAGTTGTTCAAATACTTAAGAGCCTGATTTTTTTTATAAGACCCCTTTTCTATGTTTTGTTCTTATTGTTTCCAGAAAAATTAGATATACCCCTTAGAAACTATTTCATCCAACCCCCATATCCAGATAGGACTCTATCTATTGGCTCCTCAGGCAAAAGACAGCTACTGAAAAAGAGAAAATCTATTAACATCTTTCATTAACCTCTTCTAGTCAAAGTTTTTCTCATATTTAACTCAGATATCTCCTTTCATACATTTAAGCACATTTTAACTTGTTGTCTTTTCTCAATTAAGATGTAATTAAGCTTCTTAAAATTCAAGTAAGCTTTTTAAAGTTCTTCTAATATCTGCCAATGAGAAAGTCATGGTTCAAGTCAGGATGTTTCAGATCAGCACTCCGTTGGAGCCCAGTGCTTAATTAATCTGGCCCCAAACACCCTGAGAGTCCATCTTGGGAAGACCCTGTGAATCAAAAATTATCCCATTTACCCTAGACAAGTGGGAGACCCTGGCTATGTTTACCTGTCTATTCCTCTGATTTTACTTGCTTGCTCAAAACTGGAGAAGCAACCCAGAAAATAATAAACTGAATGTGCTATGTGCTATGCTATGTGTACTTTACAAATATCACATCATTTAATCCTTACAAACAAATCTGTAAAGCAAATACTGTCTTCATTTTTCAGAGAAAACAGGTGGGAAGCAGATAAACTGCTCAAGGTCACACCATTAGTAAGTGGCAAGAATGACTTAAACAGAGCCCTGATTCCCAACTTCATGATCTTAAATCCTATGCCAGTTGTTTTTAATGTTTAATTTTTTTTACCTGTTTTACAGGTACACTGTTTAAAAAGCCAAACAGTTCTAGAGATTTTGTGAAGAAAAACTGCAGTCGGGGCGCCTGGGTGGCTCAGTTGGTTAAGCAACTGCCTTAGGCTCAGGTCATGATCCTGGAGACCCAGGATCAAGCCCCACATTGGGCTCCCTGCTTGGCAGGAAGCCTGCTTCTCCCTCTCAGTCCCCCTGCTTGTGTTCCCTCTCTCGCTGTATTTCTCTCTGTCAAATAAATAAAATCTTTAAAAACAAAAAACAAAAAACTGCAGTCCCTGGCACCCACTGCTGTCCTACCCCTCCCCAGAGACAAGACCTATTTCAGTTGATTATTTTGGCCCTTAATTATAGGTCTATAAATAACAACATTGTATTGCTGGGTTTTTTAAATTATTCTTCCATTTTGGAGCATTAGCTATTATCATCAAAGCAATAGGAGAATTTTTAGTTCTCCTTCCTACTAGGACCCCAACACAAACATGTAATTCCCATCTCCCCATTCTTCCAGAAGTTAAACTATAATGTTGGTTATATTAGTATTTAAATAATTTTGACTGAATTCCTTATTTGGAGCTAAGCCCAATTGTAAATTCCTGACTTTTTTTTTTCTTTCTTTCACAATTTTGTTTTCCCTGGAGTTATCTTGTCTTTTTGTTTTTATAACTAATTCAAGTATTCAGGACTAATTCAAGTATTTATAACTAATTCAACGCCAAACTCTTCACCAGTTGTTTAAATCTCCTTTTAAGAAATGCAGAAGCACTAGACAGTCTATCAATTTACACCACCCAAAGAAGTCTCTCGGGAATCTTCTGATTGGCTCAAATCTGGGCTGGTTTGCTGGTGTTCTTCTGAGCTCTTCCTTCATCACCATCCAGGGGCCCCCCTTTCACGTCTCTCCTGTACTGGCACTCCTGTGCCCTGTACTCTGTGTTTTCATCTTTTTTTTTTTTCCAATTATTATTACTTCCTTGTTTGGGTGATATACATCTTCCTGTAGCTTCCTGAGAAAGGGTGCATGGGAGGTAAATTTTTTGAGAACTTAAAGCCTGCAGATATTATCTTACCTTTTTATTTATTTATTTATTTGTTTGTTTATTTATTTAATTTTATTTATTTGACTGAGAGAAACACAGCTAGAGAGGGAACACAAGCAGGGGAAGTGAGAGAGGGAGAAGCAGGCTTCCCTCAGAGCAGGAAGCCTGATGCCGGGCTCAATCCTGGGTCTCTGGGATCATGACCTGAGCCGAAGGCAGTTGCTTAACCAAGTGAACCACCCAGGTGCCCCTGATTTGGGGGACTTTTTTAAAAGATTGTCTTTTTTAGTACTCTCTACACCCAACATGGTTGGAATCACAGCCCCTAAGATCAAGAGTCAACTGAGTTGGGGCGCCTGGGTGGCTCAGTTGGTTAAGCGACTACCTTCAGCTCAGGTCATGATCCCGGAGACCCAGGATTGAACCCCACATCGGGCTCCCTGCTCAGCGGGAAAGCCTGCTTCTCCCTCTCTCACTTCCCCTGCTTGGGCTCCCTCTCTATTTGTACTTCTTGCTGTCAAATAAATAAAATCTTTAAAAAAAAAATAGTCAACTGAGTCAATCAGCACCTCACCTTTTTTTTTTTTAAGGGGGCAGGAGGGGCAGAGGGAGGAGGAGAGAGAAAATCTTAAGCTAGCTCCCCACCCAGAACAGAGCCAACACGGGGTTTGATCTAATGACTCTGAGTTCATGACCTGACCCAAAATCAAGAGTAAGGCGCTTAACCAACTGAGCCATCCAGGCACCACACTTCTTTGATTTTTAATTCTACTTTTTGGGAGTCTTCCTCCACTTAATTTTCCAGACCTCCTACTTAGTTTAAAATTTTTGCTATTATATTTTTAATGTCTAAGAGCTCCTCTTTGTTTTTGAAAATTCTTAAAAAAAAAGGGGGGGTGGCGCCTGGGTGGCTCAGTTGGTTAAGCGACTGCCTTCAGCTCAGGTCATGATCCCGGAGACCCGGGATTGAGTCCCACATCGGGCTCCCTGCTTGGCGGGAAGCCTGCTTCTCCCTCTCTTACTCCCCTTGCTTGAGTTCCCTCTCTGGCTGTGTTTCTCTCTGTCAAATAAATAAAATCTTTAAAAAAAAAAAACAAAACAAGGGGCGCCTGGGTGGCTCAGTTGGTTAAGCGACTGCCTTCGGCTCAGGTCATGATCCTGGAGATCCGGGATCAAGCCCCACATTGGGCTCCCTGCTTGGCGGGAAGCCTGCTTCTCCCTTTCTCACTCCCCCTGCTTGTGTTCCCTCTCTAGCTGTGTTTCTCGCTGTCAAATAAATAAAATTTTTAAAAAAAAAACAAACAAAAAACGCAAGACATCCTTTATTTGTTGCATGGTGGAAACAGGCTTTTTATCTAAGTATATATTGTTAATTTTTAAAGTTCTCTTCTCTATGCATTGATTTCTTTCCATTGCTTTTATTTGTTTCTTCTGGTAGGGGGCAGTTTGGGTCACTTTTCTTTTTTAGAGGCTTTCATTTCTTTCTTTCTCTCTCTCTCTGTTTTTAAAGATTTAATTTATTTATTTGACAGACAGAAACACAGCTAGAAAGGAAACACAAGCAGGGGAGTGAGAGAGGGAGAAGCAGGCCTCCAGCCAAACAGAAAACCTGATGCAATCTGATGCGATGTGGGGCTAGATCCCGGGACTCTGTGACCATGACCTCAGCCAAAGGCAGAGGCTTAATGACTGAGCCACCCAGGAGCCCCAGATGCTTTCTTTAGATGTCTGGTTATCCTTGGTTTAAAGAAGCACTCAAACCATATTTTAAGAGGCAATCTTTTTTTTTTTTAAAGATTTTATTTATTTATTTGAGAGAGAGAGACAGCACGCGAGAACACAGAGCACAAGCAAGGAAGGGGAGATGAGAGGGGCAGAGGGAGAAACAGGCTCCCCTATGAGCAGGGAGTCCAATGGCTGGATCCCAGGACCCTGAGATCACAACCTGAGCTGGAAGCAGATGTTTAACCAACTGAGCCACCCAGGCAACCCAGAGCGCAGTCTTTAAAGCTGATTGGTAGCTCAAGTGTACACATAAATCTCATTAACTGTGAGCCATGTAGATGGCAAACATTCAATACTTAAATTTTTAGGGCTTTCCCTTCAAGGGGATTCTGGAGAAGATTATTCATTCAATTTTGTGCTTGGAGGGTGAAGTCTTTTCTGTCAGCATTCTGGAAATCAGATTGGGGAAAGGACTGGGATCTCAGCATCCAGTGTAGTTCACTTCATTCTCCCATGTTTAGTATAGTACTGTAGCCCTCAGATGTGCCTGCGCCCCTCTCCAGACCTCCAGTCTTTGCCAAAGTTGGGAGGAGGAGTTTCCTAGCTGCACTCACTGGAGTGCAGGGAGTCTGAATCTAACTGCTTCTTAGATCTTCAGTGCTCCTCTTGGCTCTCCCAGCTGCTAGTTTGTAATTCAGTTTTCTCAGGTCTGCTAAATGATTTACCACTCTTGCATCTGTTTTCCAGCTTCCAATTACTATTGTCTCTTCTCTTAGTCTCCCTATTCTGGTGCATTTGTTCCTTTTGAAAAAAATTCTTTTGTGGTGGTTTTAGTAGGTTTTTGTGAAGGAACAAAAGTAGATGCATGTATTCAAAGACTGTTGTCTTTCAAAGGAAACCTCTTGTGGCCCTGTGCTGCTGGCCTCTGTGGGACTCCAGTGTCCCAAGTGTCCCCCATGTGGAAACTCCCCTGCCTTGCCTGAGGTGCCTGGGCTAAGGAATTCCCAAGAACATGCCTTTTGATGCCAGTTTAAGACATGCTACACTGACAGTTAAATATCATCATTTTAGGCCACAGATTTACAAATATATTTGATTTGGCTTTCTCAGTATTTTTAAAGTAATTTAAATCACTTCCCCAATTGTAAAAATCTGGAGACTGACATAAAAATCCAAGTTCTCAACTTTTTTCAAAATTAGATCTTAGGCTTGAATTTCTGAACAGTGACAACTGCCAAGACCTGGACAGTTGCTGTGCCCTTTTAGATGTGATGAGATCATTAGGTTGTCATAGTCGTATGCGTCTAGAGCACTGCTTGGTTCACAGTTTGACTTTTTGAGCCTTGATGTCGTGCTACTGTAAATGTATTCAGAAACATAAAACAGGTACTGATATCAAGTGGCAGCACTCAGTTATGAAGATATCACCCTGATAATTCAAATATGACTACGTTAATTTTTTAGGATACCAACAAAATGAAGACAGAACATTTAAAACTTCCTGTGGAGAACTTACAGACCCTTAACAATACGTCCTAAGATATCAGCCCATATTTCAATTCTCTGAGAAACTGTGTACTCCTAATGCTATAAACATGTCCTGAGAAGACTTAGGGGTGTTCCTGGATAAAGCCCTTTCAGGGAGGTGCCTATACGTTCTGCTTCTTTCTAGATAGTCTAGGATGGGACCATTCCATTCTAACCAGTCATTTGGGCAGGTGCTGGAATGGTCTTCTCCTCTGCCCTGGATTTTAGGGTTTAGTGCCTTTATTTCTAGATTAATTTTAAGGGCTGTCAAGGCCTTTCTACAGTTTCTTGTAGCTTTAGAGAGCTCACTAGATAATAAAATCCTGGTGGCATTGTTTCTGGGCTAATCAGAAAATACCAGGCACCACTGATACACAGCCAGCTCAGAGTTGCCTATGGAAGTTTTCCTTCAAAAATTTCAGTGTTTGATAATTGTAAATATTAATCATTCCCATTCTGCCCAAGATTTATTCCTGGATGATCCTGCCAAATTACTAATCCTGATTTGTATGGTTTGGCACATTATTGGGCCCAGTTTTTATTCTTCCCAGGGGGCATCCTGAGAGAAATTCAAAAGCATTGTGGAGGACAAGTTAGGATTGGGCTATTGCTTCCATAGTGGTTTCCTTTCTTCAGTAAACTTACCTTGAGGATGCTCAGTTTCCAGAGCTGGGGAGCTATCTGAAGAAGTGACCTGGAGAGACAAGAGGAACAAAGATTCAGTCTATCCTGGGCTCCATCCATTTTAGCTGAGCACAATGAAAAGGGCTGATGAACTAACAATGTAATTTAAAGCACTATGAGGCCCTCTTAAAATATCATCTCATCTCATTTAATCATAACAACCCTGAGGTAAAAACTAATTAGAAAACTGAGGTTCAGGGGCGCCTGGGTGGCTCAGTTGGTTAAGTGACTGCCTTCAGCTCAGGTCATGATCCTGGAGACCCGGGTTCAAGCCCCACATCGGGCTGCCTGCTTGGCAGGAAGCCTGCTTCTCCCCCTCTCACTCCCCCTGCTTGTGTTCCCTCTCTAGCTGTGTTTCTCTCTGTCAAATAAATAAATAAAATCTTAAAAAAAAAAAAAAAAGAAAACTGAGGTTCGGAAAATATTAAACAGACTGCCCAGCGTCACATGGCTGGTAAGGGGTACAATACAAGTTTGAACACCCATCTGTATGGTTCCAAGCTTATGCCCTTATATACCACACTGCCTAATGGAACATTTGACTTAAAAGCTGAGACTAGAAAATCTGAGACTCCACAAGGTTCTCATAGATCTACTTTAAAAAAACACTGAAACCAGAGAGACAGTACTGCTTTCCCCCAAATTCTAAGCCTAGCTGTAGACACTAGAATCAGACATACCCCTTTACCATTAAGAGAGGACCACATCAGGGACACCTGGGTGGCTCAGTGGGTTAACCATCCAACTTTTTTTTTTTTTTTTTTAACCCAACTCTTGATTTTAGCTCAGGTCATGATCTCAGGGTGTGAAATCAAGCCCCACTTTGAGCTCTATGCTGGACATAGAAGCTGCTTAAGATTCTCTCTCTCCCTCACCCCCCACCCTTCTAAAAAAAAAAGAGAAACAGAAAGAGAGAGAAAGAGACAGGACCACATCTGGGGAGGATCCCGGCAACTGACTGTCACAAAGATTTAAAGCTTGAATGACTGAGGGGTGGATGAGGACAATACATGTTTTGAAACTGGGAACCTGACTCCTCTTAGCACCCTTGTGAGTTGAATGATCCTACAGCCCAGAGGATGCTGTTTTTCCAAGTTTCTTTGACCATGACAGTCTGACATCAGAGTGCTTTGAATACAGAGAAATTTTCTCTGGGCTCCCTCAAGTGGGAACATTTGGAAATTTCCTTGTTGTCTAGGAACCCAGGAGGGGTCATGATCATTTTAATCCACTGGAATCAACAGTTTTTGGCTCCATTTGTTCTGGCTAACATACCAAAACTAACTTATAGTAGTACTTCACCTACATAGCTATTGTAGTAATATGAAATTAAAGGTCTTGGCTTGAACCTGGTAGGTTGGTGGTAAAGTGTCAGGCTGGCAGGACAGCTCTAAATTTCCCTCCACTAATGGGCCACAGTGGGGGCAGGAGGGAAGGAGCATAATCTCCCTCTCCTCTCTGGGCTACATAAGACTATCAGCTTGGCCTGGCATTTTGGCAAGGCTATCGGAACAACAGCCTCATTACTTATAAGTGGGAGAGAGGGCTGTTCCGGATAACTCAGTCTCACAAAGATCTATACAAAGATATAGAAACAGCTACCTGTGTAGCTGTTGATTATACCCATCATATAATACATACTACACTGTATTACAGTATTTTTGTTCATTATCTATCCAAACAGGTTTTAAATTCCTGGAAGCTACAACTGTTTTATATTTCTTTGTATCACCCATACCACCTAGCATGGAGTTCTGCACATAAATTTCAATTGTTTTGTTTTTTAACTCAAACTGATAATGATAATGATGATGTACACTCCTGTGAACAGAGAGACCTAAGATTAAGTTATAAAGAGAAAAGTGATGTATAGCTAGAGATACAGAAACCTACACAACAGAGTCAGGCATTATTGAATATGACTTTACCTTTCTGCCTGTTTCTCCGCACAGGAGGATAATTATGTCCACTTCTCTCTGCTTTTAACAACATAGGAAACCTGAGAAAGTACCACTGTAATATGAGTACAAATTATTATGGAGACACAGGCTAGATCTGACACACGGACTCACAGTTTCTTCTGAACTCCTGATCCATATTTTTTTAAATAAGATTTATTTAATTTAGAGAGAGAACACACACATTCTGGGGGGAGAAGGAGAGAAAAACTCAAGCAGACTTGGCACTGAGCGCAGAGCCCGATGTGGGGCTCGATCTAATGGCCCTAAAATCATGACCTGAGCAGAAATCAAGAGTTGGATGCTTAACCCACGATGCCACCCAGGCGCCTCCTGATCCACATTTCTAATTGTTTGCTGGATAACCGCAGATATCACAAAGACTCCTCAAATGCTTCAATACAAAACAGCATCTGTCCCTTCATCCTATTATTCTTACTGGGGTTCCCATCTTTTTGTTTTGTTTTGTTTTTTTGCATTGTTCTCGTCTAAGTGCCTAGAACTGTAGTATTGATTCCTCCAAGAATGAGCTATGCCAATATGTCTGCTTGGACCCACAGGGCAGGGCATGACCTAAACTTGTCCTTAATGTCTATCAACTAAACTGATACATTAGAAATGTCTCAAATCCATCTTTCCTTTCCATTTTCAGTTTTAACAGGCTTTTACCTCTCACTTCTGCAACATTCTCTAAATTGATCTGCCTGTTCTAAATCTATCTCCTTTTCATCTTTCATGCTATCTCCAAGTTCTCTCACTAAGCATCTCAGGTTTGTAAGGGACTTTTATCTCCAGCAACTAGGAGGTCACTACTTTCTGAAGTGGCTCCATCCATTTGCAGAAGCTGCTAAGAACATTCCTAAAGCATACTCGCTGCCTTGCTCATACAGCACCCATGGCTCCCCTTATTACAAAACAAAGTTCAAACTTAGTGTGGTATGCCACAACTTCAACCTGATCTCAGCCTACTTTTCCAATCTTTTCTCCCACTGCAAGCAAAATCCAAAGCCCCAGCAACATCATGCCACTGGCTCACCCCCAATTAATCTCTACATACCCTGATTTCTATGTCTGTGCTCACACTGTTCTCTCAACCTGCTATGCCCTCTCCTAGGTCTATAATAATTTCTCCTTCCTCGGTGTTTCCATAGTCCTTTGTTTGCATCTTGATGATAGCATTTATTATAATCTACCTTCAATAACAGCTGTCATTGGTTTGCCCTCACCCCCACTCCAGGCAGGCTGAGCATTTTCAAAGCAAGGGTTTTTCTTCTTTTTAAAACAATTTCTGGGCATTTGGGTGGCTCAGTGGGTTAAAGCCTCTGCCTTTGGCTCAGGTCATGATCTCAGGGTCCTGGGAACGAGGCCTGCATCAGGCTTGCTGCTCGGCAAGGAGCCTGCTTCCTCCTCTCTCTGCCTCTCTGCCTACTTATGATCTCTCTGTCAAATAAATAAATAAAAATCTTTAGAAAAAAAAATAAAACTATTTCTATCCCAAGAACCTAATCAATGCAAAAAGTGTGAGGACTAAATTAGAAAAGCTATGTAAAAATATTCTATAAACCATAATACGTTTACGAGTAAGTAAAATAAAAATTGATATGCTATTTTGCATTGAATGGACTCAGACCTTTTAGTCTTTATTTATTGTTATTATTGGTTTTTGTTTTCTTTTTAAATGTAAACTCTATGCCCAACATGGAGCTAGAACTCAAGACCCTGAAACCAAGAGTCACATGCTCTCCTGACTGAGCCAGCCAGGCGCCCCAGACCTTTTATTCTTGTTCAAAATTCTCTTAATCTGTAAGAGCTGACTCCCTTGCCTGGGTGCCCAATCAAATCACTTTACCACTCTGGTCTGTTTTCTCCTTTATAACTTGAGGGACAGGACCTCTCAGCAGGTAGAAAAAGGGTGTGGTAAAGGATTGCTATGGGCTAGGACTGACCCAAAGAAAGAGGAACCTGCCACTAACAGATGCTAAAAACCAAAACACGGAAGAGTTTCTCAGCCTGACGGAGGATATATGATTCCAGAATGCTAGGAAAAGGTTCCTGAGAGCGAGGGTGGATCCAAACATGTAGCAGGCTACCTGCAGCATCTCTGGGAGGATGACAGGGTTCTGCCACAACTGGTCAGTGCCTGCTAGCCAAGAATGATCTCTGCCAACACTCCTGTTTAGAATCGGAGAGCAGGGCAACCTAAACTTGTCCAGGGACACAGCGGCCTCCTAACACTGAAAGATTCCCTCCTTCAGGGAAAGCCCACTTTTCAGTCTTAGTAAGGCAATGTGACATCACTAGACGCCGCGAAGCAGTATAAAAGTCCTTCTGATCTCCCTCCTGCCAGCGATTGCAGGGCTCACACTCAGACAACCGGGGGCCAGGTGCTACCCCGCAAGCGAAGTCCCTCAGAAGCCCCCTGCTTTACCCAGCAAAGCCGGATCACAGCCCTGCTCTCTCTGGCAAACCTCCAAAGGTTTGCGATGCTAAGAGGAAAGGAGGCCCGAGATCGCCGAGGTATGCTCGGTATCTAACCGAGAGCAGAGGCAGTGACAGCTCGGACTGAGAGTACCACAGACGTAAGGTAGGCACCGCGGCCCAGTTCTAGCAGATGCGTCCAGCGAAGGAGCGGAGGGGCAGGGTCACAGGATAGGACAGACACCAGCCTCTCGTGCAGCGCCCGTCCCTGCCCAGGCCTCCCTGTTCCCTAAGGGGGTCTCGGGCTCCACAGCGCCCCACGCCGCCCTCCCGTGCTCCTCACCGTCTCCATTTCAAGAGGCGCTGACTGGGTTCGCCCGCTTTAGGAAGCTCCCTGGGAACCGGGCGGAAGGGGCGGAGGGGGCAAGGGCCCCGCCCCACGTCCGGCACCGCGTCACCACTTCCGCCTACGTCAGACACACGCAAGCCAAGGGCGGAAGGCGGGTAGTTCACTCTTCCGGCGTGGCCTGGCCTGAGTAACCGCCCTCCCCTGGGTCCTCTCGGATTTTACGGATCCGCCGACGGCGAGGGTGACTGGACGGAGCCGCTTGTATTTAAAATGTTCTTTTTTTATTTGTCGTTTAAAAACAAACTTGGAAGAAGCAAAATCCAAAACTTGCCCTTTGCCTCTTGCAACATAAATTATGTACAGTTCAGAATGATCGCTGATACAAAACATGCCAAGGACAGGGCGCTGGGGATGGAGGGAGAGAGGGCGCTTTAAAAAAGGGAATCATTTCATCCGT
>PITA01002226.1:125030-143541 GCA_004023965.1 Spilogale gracilis
AAAACTGAAAACTGAATATGTGCAAGTGTAAACCAACCCAAAATACAAACACTGGGGGGGGGGCGGGGGGGAGAAGGGAAATTCAGATGCAATTATACAGGCGGGGTACTTAAAAAAAAAAAAAACAACAAAACAAAACAAAACAAAAAACAAACCAACAACCAAAATTCCAACCTTGTAGCTTGGGTCTGAGTTAGTTTATATAAAAATTAAAAACTGTATAAGGTCTCTTCACTAAATTCTACAGGACTATCGGATACCTAGCATATGCTTACAAAGTCTGCCCCATCCCCTTTTCCCAATCCCAGGGCCCAAGCCCCAGCCAGAGCCTGACTCACAGGAGCCAATCTCCCCCTCCCTGTAGCCTAGACCTTTTGCTCTTGGAAAAGGAATATCCAATGGCTTTGGGGGCAGCAGCCCAGTCTCCACACTGTCTGATTTAATGACAGTGGTTTTTTGTGGGGGTGGGGGGATGTTGTTCTCTTAAACATTTGCAGCTTGAAACAGTTAAGGAAGCAGCTTAAAAAAAAAAAAAAAAATCTCCCTACCCCCATCAATCCACAACCCCCCAAATTCAAAACAAAACAAAACAAAACCTAAAATCACAACAGCGACCTTGCTCCCCCTCCAGCAGGCCCACCCATCCACTGCCACCAAGGCCACCCCTATATTCCAGACATTTGATTCTTGAAAATATTAATTACAAAATGCCCTTTGCCCACAGCCCCTAGGAGAGAACTGCATATAAGCTTCGTCTTCATCCCCACGCTCCCTACTCAAGAAGGGTCTGGGGCCTCACCCACCCCCAACCTACCCCTACCCCCAGGAAGAGGTTCAACTGCAGCACAAGCTTGGGCAGAAAGGGGAAGGAAAGGGAGGCAGGGAACCCATCACCCTCTGGCTCCCCCTGGGGCCAGCTCACTTTTGTGCGTTATAACATAGTCCAACTCTACAACGGGGGTGAGAACTGCCCAGTCTCTATACCCCCACCTTACAGCAGTCACAGCCAGGGGGTGGGGAGGAGGGGGTGAGGAAAAGGGCGGTAGGTTGGGTAATGGAGGGGGCCCCCCCACAAGGGGAGCTCCATGTGTCCGCCCCACGCCCCCCTACCATTTATAAACTGGTTTTGTAAAAAGAAAATAGATATATTTATATAGAATATATAAAGCACAAAAATTAGTAGTTTTACATTTGCTCTCCCCGGGGGTGGGGGGAGAGGGGAGGGTTCTCACCTCCAGCCGGCTCCCCCATTCCCCACAAGACTATGTACAATCCCATGTATAAATAGATAAATACCCCCCACCCTCCCCGCGCTGACACTAAGCTCCCCACCCCCACATCACCACCCCTTCCCACCAGACCAGCAGCAGTTTGGTGACTGAGGGAAAGTGGGAGCTCCGGGCCACACCCTGCCTCACTGGGTACGGGCATGCCACTCAGGGATAGCCCTCACCCTACCACCCACCCACCCCATCCAGGGGCTGGAGGGCAAATGGGCTCATGATGGGGTTGAGAAAACAGGAGGGCAATATCCTGGTCCTAGATTTAGCACACCCCTCCTGCCCCCATGTCCAGATGGAGAAGGAAGTCCTAGAGCAACTAGGGGCCAGTTATCCCCAATCTTCATCATCATTAGCCTCAACCACCATCCCATGCCCATAATTAAAAACAAAGATGGATTTTTTGTTGTTGTTTTCTTCCTCTTCCTACCCCCCTTCCACCCACTCAGAAGAGGGCAGTGAGGTGGAAGAGAGGGTCGGGGCAGTAGGGGGCTTGGAGAGGGTCTCACATTTCAAAACAGCAAAAAATCCAACACTTAAATGAGGTAGGTGTGGGTGCGGGGTCTCCTTGCCCGGCTTGCCTGGCTTGCCCTCCCCGGGCAGCTGGGCGCCTCTTTCCCATTCATGTTGCATTTGTCAGAGTGGAAAACAAGGAAACACAACCCATAGAGAGACAGAAACACAGAGGAGAAGAGGGAGACAGAGACAGATTGAGAGGGAAGGGGATGGGAGTGAGGGTGGGGGCAGGACCCGGCAGGCAGGGCCAGGTGTGGGACCCGGCCTTTGGGATTGTCAAGCTTAGTCAAGTCTCTTTGCAGCCTTGAGTTGGGCCGGAGAGGTCGGTGGGAGAAGCAGGGCTGTGAGGCCCGGCCGCACATCCTCCTCCTCCCTCCCTGCTGCCTCCCAGTTGCTTCTGGGTAGTTCCCGGCCCATATCCCCCTCAAACCTGAGATGCCCAATGGCTGCTTCTGTCTGGCCCCTCCTGGAGCTGGGGGCAGAGATGCCAGCCTGGGGGCCGGTGGCGGGGAAGAGGGTTGTCCCTGGTGCCCAGGGTGGGCTTGGCCTAGGGCCCTCTGCCCCAGCCTCCTGCTCCAGGGGCTCCGGTCAGCCGGCAGCCCCAGCCCTGGGTCCTGGCTCTGGCTGCTACCTCTCTTCCCCCTCATCCCTTTCAGGGAAGAGGTTGGCGGTGGGGGGACTCCCCTGCCTGGTAGCCTCTAAGCTTCTTAGTTCATCCATTTTCGACAATTCCAGGCTCCACAGTGGCAGGGGATCTTGTGCTGATCGTCCTCAAAGTCAAACTGATAGTCATAGGTCAGCTGGAAAGAGAAGAGGGCAAAATCGATGCCAGCCCCCCAGAGGGAGTAGGGGGAGGGCAGAGATCTGATCTGAAGGCAGTGGCCTTGGAACTTAGTTCTGGGGAATAGCAGAGAAGAGGGAGCTGCTTTGTCACTCACACCAGGACACTTCCTCTCACCTCCTCTCCTTTGGGGATTCGCCGGCTGGAGATGATGATGATTTTATCCTCCTTGTCAAACGTCACAACTTCGGCCACACAGTTAGGGGCACAGGAATGGTTAATGTACCTAAGCAGAGGGCCAGAGTCGGGGATACCAGGCAACTCAGTTGGGATGCTTGTAGTTCCTTCTTGGCCCACCCTGAGTGTCACTCCCAGGGACCCCTAAAATTCTTCCTGCCTCATTCCTCTCTCACCTGGCAGGGCCTCCGGTCAACGTAGCATCAATCACATGTTCGTTGTTTATTCGGAACATATAGATGCCTCGATTCTAGAAGGGAAGAAGTTGCAGAAGCGCGAAGAGTGTCAGAGAATGGCAGCAGCGCGGGCGGTGGGCTTATCTTCATTTCCTATTCTGCCTTTCTCCCATCTCCCTCCTCCTCCTCCTCCTCCTCCTCCCACAGCTTTCCACCTGCTCTCCTCACCTGACCCTGATTCAGCCCCTTGCTCCTTGGCGGAGTGGGGGTCACGAACCCTCTGCCAGCCCATACCTGCTCCTCATAGATTTTCTCTCGCCGGTTGGCCACCTCATTGCGAATGATGGTGCCAATATATTCGATGACCATTGTGTGCTTTTCTAGGTCCTTGGCGGCGTAGAGCCCCAGGCCCTGGATACGAGAGCGAGCCAGGTACACGTTGTTCTTCCACTCGGTGCGTAGGCGCCGGTACTGGGATGACTTGGAGTGCACAAACTGCTTGCTGTATGGGGTGTTGGTCTCGCCTGTGAAGGTGCTCTGATATGCCTTGGACATGCTGGTGCTGTTCAGGGTGTGAGGCCTGGGAGGTGACACAGGCCATGACAAGGAAGCTCTCCCTCTGACCAAGCACATGCCACCCGCCTCCTCCTGGGATGTGCAACATGCCAGCTAGGGGCACGTGCCGTCTTGGAGTGGAGGCGTGTGGGTCTGGGCTTTGGTGAGATAGCCACTAGCTGTGGGGACCCGTCTGACACCCTGAGTGGCACAGAGAGTCCAGGATGGGGGATAGGGTGTGGAGGGAGGGGGGGCACCAATTCCCCTACACTGAGCCTGCTCTCCCATCTCCCTCCCTTATACCACCCTCCTGCCAAATGTTACACGAGGCCATGCTCCTCTGGGAGCTTCCCCAAGCAGCCCAGGCCTGGCATTTAAGCTCATGATTTGCTCAAACATCTGAGTTCTACCTCCTGCACATACCAGAAGCCCTGAAATCAGGGGCTGTGTCCACCACACTGGGCTGGATTTGAATTAAAAGTGGCTCTGAAACCACAGCCAAGAGGCAGTACCCTTTCCTTTCTTCAGACTGTCCCCTTCTCCGACATAATGCTGGGCTCTGTGCAGATGGCTCAGTGCAGGGGAATGACTGCTGCCCGGCAGGATGCCTCTTCACCACCCTAGGGCACCAGCCAAAATCTTGCCCATCCCAGAGCAGTGGTTTTCAAACGTTTTTAATTCTTTTTGATTTAGCAGAGATTTTTTTTTCTTTTTTCTTTAATAAAATGTTATTGGAGTTCCAATACGTAAACTAGATGAAAAGGCAATACTTCCGGTTGAATCCAATTTGGGGAAGGGGGAGTTAGTTATGCACGGGGAGGGCCAAGTTCTGCTCACTTGGTTTATGTGTTCCGGAACTTTTTGAAACACAGACAGTTTGAAAACCACTGTTGTAGAGCATCAAGGACTAGGGATGACTGGGGTGGCAGAGCCTGACACTCTATGCTAGCCCAAGGAGCAACAGAAGGCCTTCAAGAAAACCCTGGTATGGGCATTCTGCCTCCCTCTACCCAAAGACCAAAGTCAGGCTACTGTGGTACACAGAAAGAGCAGGGAACCACAAGTCAAGAGGTAAGGTTCTGGTCCCAGCTGTGTGACCTTTGTCTAGTCACTTAACCTTTCTGGGTCTCAGTTTTCTCAGCTGTAAAACGGGGGTCATACCACCTGCCCTACCTACCTCATAAGGTTGTTGTGAGGATCAAATGAGATAATGGATGTGAAAACGCTTTGAAAAAAAAAGTATAAAGTGCTATACAAATGTAAGGTTTTATTATTTTTCTATTATATTTCTATTTATTTTTGATACCAACTCAGCCTGGGGAAGGGAAGGTGACCCTAGCTAGTCTTTATGGGGTATCTCAGGTTTGGGAGAATCACAGTCCCCCTGGAAGCAAAATAAGAGAGGAAGGAGGTAACTGGCTCCCTTATCTACTTGATAAAATTTCACCACTATCTACCCAGAACCTCCCCAACAGTCATTCCCAAGGTGCCCAAGATAAGTCTGTCCTAGACCGAAGGTCAACCCCGGAGACCTGAGCAGGGTGGAGGAGGAGGGAAAGGGATAACCTAAGTGATACCTCCATACCCTCTAGCCAGGAGGCCTAGAGTGAACCCCCAAACCTTCATAATTGGCTGGAGGGCCCCTACCGACCCCCACACATCCCACAGCCCCCACCCCACAAGCTCACCGTTTGTAGTGTGTGAGGATCTTGGGCTCCGATCGGGCACAACCAGTGGGATTGATCATGAGGGGCAGCTCCATGAGCGGGTGGCGTCCATAGCGGAATAAATAGTTCTGACAGCTTTCCACTCCAGGCAGCTGTGGACACAGGTCATGCTCGCCTTAGCATGAGTATTTTGGGGGCACGACCAGAGTCCCTGGTGCCCACGTGGCCCCCAGCCCCCTCCTTACTGATTCAGCTATGCGCAGCACGGCGTGCACTGTCAGCCCAAAGAGCTCCTCGCCTTTCAGGTACTCGGGGAACAGCCGCAGCATGTCAGCCTCTTTTCTCATGGCAGCCACGGGCTCAATGATGCGATTCCATACCGCTAAGAGGCAAGGAAAGAGAGCAGCCCTCAGAGGCAACTTCTGCTGACTGAGCTCAGCCTAACGTCGACTGGGGGCTACAGTCCTTTTCTGTAGCCTGCACACTTTCCTGCCACGAGGCTCTGTGGTTCTTCAGGACTCCCCGCTGGCCTCCTAGTCCCACTCTCCCTCAGTAGGCTAGAAGGTTTCCTATCCTGGAGGGGCACCAGAGAGCCCAAGGACAGAGAGACATGACTTCAGGGCCCAACATAGGCCACAGTGCCTGAGAGCCAGAACACTAGGCTTGCTTTGGAGCTGGGAAGACTTGGGTTCAGGTTCTAGTACTGGTTATGGGCCCTTACACCAAATACTTAGATCTCTCTAAGGCTCTGTTTATGTATGCACTGGGCACGTAGACGAAAAGTACTCACCTCACAGGGTTGCCATAAACAAAAGAGCCTAAGTCAACCACTTAACTTTAGTTTGTGGTGCACAGCACTTGCTCACTTACTTTTTCTATCATTAATGCTAAAGGTGAGAGCAAAAGAATTCTGAGCAAAACAAAGCAATCATAAGGAACTCATGGTTAAGAACAAGATGAGTGAGCCAGATGACGTGGTCTCAGACTGGTATTCTTTAGTTCCACTGAGAACAGGACAAGGAGCTAGAATATGTGAAGCAGACAAGCAGAGTACCTCCAATCACAAGGGAAGGTAAGATGACTGAGAGAGGCTAAAACAGTGATGGGGCTCTTAGAAGACCTCCACATGCCTGAAGCCAGAGGTGGGGGAAGATCACTCACAAAGACCCTGCAGATCCCTTCCACTCGCACAGGAGCTTTTCAAGGACCCAGCGCTCACCTTGGGGGGAGGCATCAGTGAAGACCAGGTCCTCTAGGCCCTGCTCCATGACCTTAACGATGAACTCCGGCCTCCCGTTGTTCTCGCCAATGGAGCAGCGGTAGCAGCAGCGGCGGTTGTTGGTGCGGAGGCTCCAGTAGATGCGTGTGGCCTCGTAGCCCACGGGATAGAGGGCCGTGGCACTGTGGAAGTCAGCCATCTGATGGGGGAGCAGCTGTCCAATGGCATGGAACACGAGGCCCCCCACGCGGAACATGTGCAGCCGCTCTCCACGCTGGATGATACTGGCAATCTGCTTCACCTCATCCCGCTCAATGTAGACCCGCCGGAAGACAGCAAAAGAGCTAAGCTCCTGCTCACAGGGCCCCTTGATCTTGTGCATTGGACACAGCATGGTCTTGTCCTTGAAGAACATGCATTTGGCGCGGATGGCGCAGGCAAAATGGTAGACGTTGGGGCAACGCATGCGATTGCAGCTGCTGGTGGCACCGGTACGCTGGCATAGGGAGCACTTGGTTAGCAGCCCTCGGTGCAGGGCAACCTCCACGTTCATCAGCGCCCCGCCCTGGGTCTCGTAGACCTCTGTGGACCACAGGGCGCAGTTGAGGTGCACCCACAGGTCCAGGTCCAGGTTCAGGAGGCGGGCAGGCCCATCAGTGGCCCCGTCACCCTCCTCATGACAGAAGCAGCAGCGCCGCATGTCACGAGGCACCTTGTCGGGCCGCAGGGCCGTGCCAAGTTGTTCCATAAACTCTGCCACTTCCCGCTCATCCTCTTGCCGCCCACTGCCCTTCTGGATGGTCAGCAGCAGCCGCAGCCGCTTCCAGCGCACCCCCTTCCATTTCTTGAGGCGAGGGGGCCGGGAGTCTTCCCCTTCGTCAGGGGGCCGGGCTCGGGGCTTGGGTCGGGCTGATTCAGGGGATGAGGCCAGTGGCAAAGGCGACGGGACTGGTGGCTCTGCCGAGGGTTCAGCGGGGAGTTCTACCAGGGGTTCGGTGGGGGGGCTGGCAGGAGAGGGTGCCAAGGGGGATGGGGGCGGGGAGGGTTCTTCAGGAGGTGGGGCGGAGAGCTGTCGCACGTCCAGATTGGAGACGTTGTAGGTGTAGCTGTGCTGGGTGGGTGGCTCCGGGGCGGGGCTCTCCTAGGAGAGGGCACGTGCCCCATGTCATCAACGCCAGCTCCTCGCGAAGCAAACCCCCTCCCTCCACTCTCCCCAAAGCCTTTTGCCTTCTGTGCCCTAGCCACACACCCGCCCTCTTCTCTCTCCTAGACCCACCTGTTTCAGGAGGCTCAAGATGTCCAACTGGCTCTTAAGGGTATAGCCGGGCAACACTGCATCAAACTGCTTCAGCCAGTCAGGGCCAGCTTCCGGGCTCTTGCCTCCCAGACCCTTTTCTTTTCCTCCTGCAGGAAGGAAGGGGTCAGAACCTCCCACTGGATCCCTCCCTGCAGGTCCCGAGGAGACTGCCTGCCACACTCACCAGGGCCCTCAGCTTCCCCTTTCTTAGGCTCAGTGCCCGGCCGGGCGGGGCTCTCTGGGAACAGCACCTCATAGGAGTTGGGGATCTTCATGCTTAGCAGCTCTGCCACCGCCACCATGACACCATTCAGGTTCTGCCAGGGCAGGGAAGGGGATGGGAGAACTATGTCGGCAGTGTGGGGTGGGGGCACTGCCACCAGTCTGGCAGGGACAAAACACCCAGAACCCCACTCCCTGAGCGGCCTCAGTCCTGCCCTTCTCCCGCACTTCCTTCACAGCACCTCTCCCAGACTGCTGTGGTCATTAATGAGTGCTCCACAAAGAGGACCCCGCGCCCACCAAGTTTAGGAATGACACACACTGTATTCACCCCTTGGGAGACTCACGATATATGTGAGCAAATTAAAGAATGTGAGGAGTCCTGCAGTAAAGAAACTTATTTTGTGGTTTTAACTGGGAGTTCCAATTTTCTTTGACCACAAGACCCTGTCAACATTAAAAAATAACAAGAGTGCCACCAAACGTGACTGCGGACATGCTGTCTTGCAGCATTTCCCACTTTCTGTGTGCTATGCTGATTGGCTGACTTGTGTCTATCACTGGACTGTGCGTCCCCTGAGGGCAGGGACCCCTCATGCTTTATTTACCCTAATCCTGCACCTTCAGCCCAGGCATTCACACACAGTAGGTCCTAGTACACAGTTCTGAGTGACTGAATTTATCCACATAAGCTCCAGGGACTGCCTTCTGACCAGGATCCCTCAGACCTCCAAGAAACCCCCAGGACATACCTTGGCTGCAGCAGCAGAGACCGTCAGCATGACTGACACCTCACTTCCTTTGCCCTTTTCCCAAGTTGGGGCAGGCAGCTTTCCAGGGGCCTCCAGGTCCAGGGCCCCATAAGGTTTGGTATCTGGGAAGACTGGAATGAGAGAGGGACCTGTGTAAGCTCCAGCTGCCTCTCTCCCTCCAGCCTTGGACCACCCAGCCCTGTGTGGCCCATGCCCAGGGCAGCCTCTACCTGGGATACTGGCCCGAGGAATGATGGGGATGACAGGGGAGAGAGCCCGGTCTTCCTGCTCCCATCGGCCTGAGCCCAGCTGAGGGAAACGAGGGGCCTCCTCCCCTAGGATGCTTTCGGGGGACGAGGCCGGCACAATGCTATCAGGAGAATCGCTGTCCTCATCGCTTTCCATCCTATGGGCCAAAAGTAGACATTTATCGGTCCAGCCCTGTATACGCTCCCTCCCAAATCTAAAAATCAGTAGATGTCACAGCCTTATGTGAAATCTGTCATTGGCCACAGGAAAAAAATGAGGCAACCTTCCCTCCCCACCCCACTCCTTATCCCCATTTCCAGCCCCACCCCCCTACCTGACATCCTCAGTCTGATTGTGAGGGGGTGTAGGCAAGGCGGCCAGCAGGTCTAGACTCTTCACCTCTGAAGCATCTGAAGGGTAGGAAGGGAGAAGAAAAGTCAGGCTGGCAGCCAGAGCTGACAGGGCTGTCTCCCCCATGCTTCAGGCCTAACTAGTACCAGACCTAGCTTAGCGTTCATGACCATTGTTGTCTACCTACCCACCTACCTACAAGTCTGGAGCAGATGAGTAGCCTTTCCCATGTGCCAGGCACTGGGCTTTATCAACTTTTTTTTTTTTTTAAGATTTTATTTATCTGACAGAGAGAAACACAGCGGAAAGGGAACACAAGCAGGGGCAGTGAGAGAGGGAGAAACAGGCATCCTGCCGAGCAGGGAGCCTGATGTGGGACTCGATCCCGAGTCTCCAGGATCATGACCTGAGCCGAAGGCAGTCACTTAACCAACTGAGCCACCCAGGCGCCCCTGTTTATCATCTTTTAACAACTCCAGCAAAGGAATATTCTAACACCTATTTATAGTGAGGAAACTGGGCCCATACAAGTCAGTCATGTTACTTAGCCATGGTAACACAGTGAAATGAATACAGGAACCCGAGAATTCAAATCCACAGCTGACTGTAGTTCTATACCCACCAAAACACTGTAGCCTGTGCCTCATAAGCAAAAGCCTCATTGACACCCTTCCTGCCACCTGCCTCTGTTGCCCGTGGTCTGGAGCCCTTGCTTCTAACGACTCAGCCCTGAAGAGGCCCTTTCTTAGCTCTGGTACCCCGTCACGTGTGCACACGGGACCACATGCAATCATTCCCATCTCAAAGTGACTGACTTGGACCCCAGCCACCAAATCCTACCAGAGAAGGAGAGGCCCACTCTGCTCCTGACTTACCCCTCAGCGTCCCTTCAGTATCCCGGGCCGAGGCAGCATCCTTGGGGTGCTCCCCCAGCTCTTCAGACGGAGTGACGCCATTCACCATCTTCTGCTGCACCGATGGGGGTGGGGTGGGGGGCAGCGACGAGGGTGGTGTCGGCGGGTTACTCAGGTTATTCTGGGGGTGGGGTGGGGTGTTGTGCGCAAGATGGCAGAGGGAGAATGACATAATCTCCTGGCCCCACACGACATCGGCAATTTCCTCATCTGCCACTCCCACCTCCACCTCCCCAAAAACCTTGTCATCCCCAAAAGGTACTGCCGTTTTTCTGACCTTGGTAAGCAGCTGAGAATAGTAGTCGGGGCCAGTGGGCAGTGCCCCACTTCCAAAGGCCCCCCTCAGTTGGCACTGCCCATTGACCGGGCAGCCACTGCCGAAGGGAGCAAAGAGGCTAAAATTGGCGGTGATGGTAGGCTCCGTCAGGGGCAGTAGGGACAGCTCCTAGGAGGGGCGAGATGACAAGGTTGGAAACCCGCAGCGTGTACATCTCTACCACTGCACAGCTGGGGGCCAGGGTGCCCCCTATCCTAGGATGGGACCAGGGGGCTGGCTCCTAGGGGTCACCTGTTTCAGCTGTTTCAGCAAGGCCTCGCTGGCCCTGACCCCGTCCTCCTTCCGCAGCTTCTTTCGGGAGCTCACCAACCTGTCGCTTGCCTTCTGCACCCGCTTGGGCTTCGGTGTCACAGGCTTCCTTGCTGCTGTATCCTAAGCCAGATAAACCCACAGTGAAGGCTACAGTCTTCCTCTGAGCCCTCACCTCTTCTGTGTGAATCAGACCTGCTCACGCTGCCCTGGGTTGCAGTCCCCAGTCTATCTTTTCCAATCTATCTAGAGCACTCACCTCCTTATTGGTGGGGGTACCCTGTAGTTTCTGCTCCAGGCCAGCCAGCTTGCTGTCAATGTGCCCGTTGATCTCAGCTCGCAGCCCCTCGGGCCCCCGCCCAGTGCTGAGTTGTGCATTCCTTGCCCGTAGAAGCCTCTGCAAGAGCAGATGCCCGGCCTCTGAGCGGGGGCCTGCCAGCAGGAGGTGGTTGCTGGTACCTGGTGCCCCTACTGGCTCCCCGTTGGCCTCCCTCTTCACCGCCTGGGCTCCCAGGGCACATGGCTCCTCCCGAGGCTCCTGCTTGATGCTGAGATGGGGTGGCTCAGGCACTGCCTGCCCGTTCACCTGCTCCAGATGCCCGGGTACCAGGCTGCTCTGCTCTGGCTTCTGGGCTTCCACTAGGTTGTCTGAGGGGTGCCAAGGTCCTAGACCCTTGCCAAAGAAGGTATCTGCAAGCTGGGCAGCAGCAGGTGAGACCCTTCCAGGAGGCAGCTCCAAGGATGGCCCCTGGGGTTTTGGGGTCCCTGGCTGGGTGGAGGGGAGCTGGGCCTCAGAGGGGAGCTGGGATGGGACCAGGGGACTGGCTCCGGGGGGCTGTGAGGAAGGTCTCTTTGGCTCTTGGGGGCTGGATGGTGGAGGTGTGGGATGGACAGGGCCGAGGACCGGTCCTGTGGCTAAGGCTCCTTGTGGGGCAGGGAGCCGGGGTGGGCCCTGAGGTCGAAGCCCCACCCCTAGCTCCTGGAGGGGGCCTGTCTGGGATCCAGGGAAGCCCCCAAGTTGGGGCTGGCGGCCCAGGAGGCCCTGGAGGGGAGAGGGCTGGGCCCCAGTCTCCTGGTAGGGCGGCGCCTGGCGTACTGCCTGACTCTGCTGCAGCTGCCGCTGCACGAGGAGGGCCTGGAGCTGCTGTTGCTGCTGTGGGCTCAAGTGCCGCAGCTGGGGGTTTTTGGCCAGGACTCCTTGGAGCTGTGCTCGAAGCTGACCCACCGTTGGCATGACTCCAGGCCCGGGCAGGGCCAGCCCCGACTGGGGGCCAGATCCTGCTTTGGCAGGCTGTGGCCCTGCATTATTTTGCACTGGCCGCTCTAGTCCAAGGGCCTGTTGGGAGCCCAGAAGGTTCTGGGTCATGGTCCCAGGCTGCTCCCCTAAAGGAACAGAGGACTGGGCCAGGAGGTGGGGTATGGATGAGGCCTCCAAGGATGAGCCACTGACTGCCTGCCCGTGGCTTCCCACGCCTGCTGTATGCAGCAAGTTAACTTGCTGCTGCTGTGGGCCCGGGAGCCTCAGGGGTGGCTGCAGCTGCACAGGGCTGGGCTGCGGCTGGGCCTGTGGTGGGACAAGCAGGAGCTGCGAGTCCCCAGAGAGTGAGGGCTTCACCTCCCCGGGTTCAGTGGTTGCCGATTCGGGAACAGCCCCTAGGGATAGTGGCGCCCCCGGATGTGTGGATGGCCCCTCCGCAGCCTCTGGAGGAAGAGCCGTGTCTACCATGCTCTGCTCCTTGCCCGTCAGGACCGTGGCGCCCAGAGTTCCAGGGCTAGAAAAGTGTTGCGCAGGCTTGGTGGGCATGCTGGGGCCGAGGGGCACCTGCGGCTGCTGCGGCGGAGACAGTAAAGTTCGACTCTGGTTCAAGAGGCCCATCTGTTGCTGCTGCTGCTGCAACTGCTGCTGCTGCTGCTGGTGTTGCTGCAATTGCTGCTGCTGCTGCTGTTGAAATTGTTGCTGCTGCTGCTGTTGAAATTGCTGCTGCTGCTGCTGTTGAAATTGCTGCTGCTGCTGCTGTTGGAGCTGCTGCTGAAATTGCTGCTGCTGCTGCTGCTGCTGGAGCTGCTGCTGCTGCTGCTGCTGCTGCTGCTGCAAGGCAGCCATGGGCTGAGTGCTGAGTTTGGGCTGCCCACCATGCGGCATCAGGCCCTGCTGTAGATGGGAAAGGCCCGCCATGGGTCCTTGCTCTTGGTGCTGCTGCTGCTGCTGGGCCGGGACAAGCCGGTGTCCCATAAGGCCCTGACCCTGCTGTGCTAGCTGGGGGGAACTCAGCACCCGGGACTGGGTGAGAAGCACCTGTCTGTGAGGGCCCTGGGGGCCCAAAGCTCCAGGGTGCTGCGGCTGCTGCTGCTGCTGCAACACTGCCACCTGCGCAGGGCCCAGCATGCCCTGGGGCCCCTGGGGTGGTTGTGGGGACAACTGCTGCACCAAAAGGCCCGGATGGCTACTGGGAGGCAGAAGCCCCTGGGGCTTGGGACCCAGAGCCTGGTTTGCCTGTACACCCAGGCTCTGCTGCTGTTGCTGCTGGACTGCGACTTGTCCTAGGAGGTGCTGCTGCTGCTGCTGCTGCTGCTGCTGCTGCAGTTTCTGGGCTAGCTGCATGCGTTGCTGCTGGAGCTGCAGCTGCCTTTCCTGTAGAAGTCTCGAATCAGGTCCTAGGCCTCGGAGAGCCAGGTTGCCAGGGAAAAAGCCCCCTGAGGGGCCAGCCAAGGCCCCAGCCCCACCAGAATGTTGCTGTTGCTGCTGCTGGGCCAGGGGGGTGTTGAGGAAAGGGCCACCAGGCTGTCCAGGGAGTGTCATGCCCCCTGGGGGTAGGCGAAGACCTGCAGCCTGCCCTCCCGGAGGCCCCTGTGGTGGCTGTAGCCCATGGCCCGGGAGCAGCTGACCAGGGAGCTTGGTGAGGAGCCGGGGACTCTGGGAAGGGCTCAGGGCCAGCACGGCTGAGTGCTGCTGCTGCTGCTGCTGCTGCTGCTTATTCCGATACTCTGCCATGAGGTTGGTGTGCTCCTTCTGCTGCTTCCGGACCTAACACAAGACAGTCGGGTGGTCAGCCTGGACCCTGCCAACCCTTGCTCTCCCTCTTCTCGGGCTCCTGGTTGCTAGGCTGAAGTCTGCTCTCCCTACCTGATCCAGTTGTTTCTGGATCTTGCTCTGCTGCTCTGTTACCAGCTTGAGCTTCTCAGCATCAGCCTCCGGGAACTCACGGCCAGCCTTTTTGGCAGTGCGCTGCTTGGCACACAGAGCCTTCCGGGACTTGCGGTGCACACCTATCTGCTCCTCTAGCACCTTCAGCTGCATCTGTAGGAGCTGCTGGGTATGAAATAGCCATTCCTCATACTGCCGCTGGTCAGCCTCATCTGGAAAAGGAAACAGGGTGTCAGGACCCGCAAAAGGGAGATCAGAGTCACTTTTCCCCCACCATTTGCCCCAAGCCACTCCCCTGCACCCTCCTCCCCATCCCCATACTCACTGATCACTCCCTGGGCAAAGGTGGGTGGGTTGGGACGAGGCTGGGAGGCATCACCAGCACTCCGCTCCTGCAGTGAGAGAGACCGCCCAAGGGTCACTGTTACAAATCAGGCCCTAAGAAGAGTGGTCCAACTGCCAAGGACACGTGTTCCTACTCCCACCCTCAACACTTACCTGGCCACTCCCAGCTGCCACGTGGTTCTGCAGATCACTGCCCGGCCCCCCCGAGAGCCTCTGGGCTAGCAGGGACACCTGTTGCCTGGAGTCCGCCAAAACAAAGGGGCTGTGTATGTCACGGGGCAAGTTGAAAGACAAAGAGATGGGACAGGTAGGGAGGGGGACCAGGAAGGAGAAGGGAAGGACTGGGAAAGGAAAAGAGCCAACCACACCCCACCTCCCAAGTCTTACCTGTTCATACCAGGTGCCACTCCAATGCTGCCCTGAGCCATTACCTTCTTGATGCCTTTCAAGGCCACCATCTTGGCCTTTGCAATAGGATCAATGATATCTTCTGCCGCAAATTTGTCCAGATCTGGAGAGAGGAGAGCTGAGTAAGCTGGACTTTGGATTTAATACTTCACTCTACGTCTGCTGTGCCTTCCAACATCTTGACCTCCACCCAACCAAGGAGAACAACAGAATGGCAAAAAAGTGGTGGAAAGACAACTAGGAGCTGGGCAGCATGGGTGACTCAGCTTTATTATTCACAAGACCCGTGGCCCTGTTTCACTAGCACCATGCTAAGAAGAGATACCCAGTAAGTATTTGTAGGGCCAACATATCAATGTCATTTGACTTCTCTGAGTCTCAGTTTCCTCCTCTGACAGAGCTCATGATTCCCTACTCTGCCTACCCCATGGGATTATTGAATCAAACATGACCAAGACTGTGAGCACACAATGTATGCCCCAACAAACATTCTTCAAAGGAAGTATTCTTACAGCAACTAGTGCAGCCCAAGAACCCAAGATATGGGCACTGCGCCAACATCTTAGATGCCAGAGCTGTTTTGGGCATGACATACATCACCTATAGCTCACTTTCTTGCCTATTCAGGATACTGGGTAAAAAAAGGAGGAAGAAGGGGCGCCTGGGTGGCTCAGTTGGTTAAGTGACTGCCTTCGGCTCAGGTCATCATCCTGGAGACCCAGGATCGAGTCCCACATTGGGCTCCCTGCTCGGCGGGAAGCCTGCTTCTCCCTCTCTCACTCCCCCTGATTGTGTTCCCTCTCTGGCTGTGTTTCTCTCTGTCAAATAAATAAAATCTTTAAAAAATAAAAAAATTTAAAAAGGAGGAAGCAACAATCACCCCAAACTTAAAATCTTCCTAAAATCCTGCATGTTGTGTATTTCTCCACTGCTCACAAAACTACCTCTCTATCTAAACGACTAACCAAACTCTCTCTCCTTGTATTCTGGAGCAATAAAAAACAGTTAAGGGGATCCAAAGGCCCACTCTGTCAGTTGTACGATTTGGGTAAGATACTTAACCTCCATGCCTGCTTCCCTTCCTATAGCTGAAGACAACAGGTTGAAGACAACCTATTTAATGAATTTGCCGTGATTCAATCAGGTAATAGGCATAAAGTGCTTGGCACATTGCTTGGCAGACTGTAATAAATGCTATTGTAATTTGAGACCTTCCACAATCTGGCCTCCCCCTCTCACGTCTCCAAAATTAGGGTAGTGCCCACTCACCTCCTGCACACAGAGTCCCCTCCAGCCTAACCACACCAGTGCAGCCTCTAAACGTACCCACCGGCTCCCCACCAGCATCTCACTCAAGTCCTTGCACCTACTTGGATTGCTCTGTCCCACACCACTTCTCTCCAACTCCTCGCCTCCTGGTCTCGACAGGGCTACAGAGCCTTCGAGCCCTATTAGGGCTTCGTGCACTCCTTCCAACATCTGAATGCCTGCTACAGGCCAGGCACTGTTTCTCCCTTTGCAAAAGCTACACCCGCTCTGCCCGCGCCACTAGTGTGGCATTTAGCCTGTGCTCTGGGCATCTCCCTTCCCTTAGCTGGGGATTATCTTAGGTCTCTAGCTCCAGGGTCCACTTGGTGATAGCAGCCGTCAGCCCTGAGGAACTAAGCCAGTGGCCCTGGCTGAAGTTACCTGTATCCGGGAAGAAGCTGTTAGCCAGCTGCTGCTGCATGGCCAGTTGCTGAGGTTTCATGCACATGGAAGGTGGCATGGTACCAATGGGCTTCTGGGCCAGCACTGGCTGGGAGCTCTGCTGGGGCACCAAGCCTGCCTGCCCCCCGTGCTGCCCACTTAGCATATGCCCTTGACTGGAGACCATGGCCATGGATGGGGCCAGGCGCTGCTGTAGGGCATGTGCTGGTGGCTGGGTGGGCATCAGGGGTTGGGCTAAGCCTGGCTGTCGGGAACCTCCAAGTCCTAGGGTAAGCTGCTGCTGGGGCCCAGCCAAACTGGGAGAAGAGCCCTCATGTGGCAAAGACATGGCCTGAGCAGGGCCTGGCGTGGACAGCAAGGAATGCTGCTGTTGCTGCTGCTGCTGCTGCTGGGCAGGCTGCAGCTGTACTGAAAGCTGCTGCTTCTTCTGCAGCTCCTTCTTCTCATGCTCCAACAGGTCCTCGATGAGCAGAGGTAACTCACTGGCTACCAGCGAGCTCTCCATCTTGTCCAGCTCATCCCCTGATGCTGCGTGGCCACCAGGCAAGGTCAAGGCCTCACTTTCTAGCTCAAACTTTTCCAGCAGGGAGGACCCTCCTGGGCCACTCAGCGGGCTGGGGGTCAGCAGGTGAGCTGGTGGTCCTCCCGTGGCCCCAAAGGGGCTCTTCTCAGTTGTGTGGCCACTGCTGGAAAAGGGTCCTGTGCCCATCCGGGTGTCCCGGCTGCCCATCACGCTCTGTCCTGGCTTTAGCCCCAGGCCTAGGGAAGTAGTGGCAGGTGCTGGCTCTACCTTGGTGGTGGTTACGGCAAACTGGCAAGGGGAAGGGTGGCGCCCACCTTCCTCCACCTTGGGCTTCACCTCAGGAAGCACCGATGCCAGACGGGGCTCAGAGGTATCAGCAGCAGGGGGAGGGCGCTCCTCAGGGCCCAAGGGTACTGGTTCTACCCCCCGCAGCAAGGCCTCCCGCTCAGCTTTCTCGTTGGCCGACTCCACCAGCCTTAGGTGCTCATTGAAGATGTCCTTCTTGTCCCCAGTGTCCAGCTCAGGATCAGTATACGCCAGCAGATCAAACTCATCCCCATTGAGCAGGTCATCCAGGTGGGGGTCATTGGTCTCCAGGTTTTCCAAGGTGCCCAGCTCATCGTCTCCCTTGGCCACATCCACACCCAGGCCCAGATGAGCAAGCTCCTCATCATCTTCTAAGGCCTTGTGGGCATCAAAGTCATCATCCAGCTCAGGATCCTCGCAGGGTAACTTCCCAGCTTCCAGGGCCAGAGGAGGAGGGCGGCCAAGCTCAGTGCTTGAGGCAGGGCGGCTAACCAGCTCCAAGCCAGTGGGCAGGGAGGGACCTTTGGTGTGGGGCACTGGATGGAGGCTGTTGTTCAGTTCAGGGGCCGGAGGGGCTGAGGGTTTCTGTGGGGGAAGGCCAGATACCACTAGGCCTCGAAGCCCTTCAGGAGCCATTCGGTGGGAGTCCTCACTGACTGGGTAAAAACGGGGTCTCTGAGGGGGGCCCTGACCAGGAAACGGAGTCCCCCCGGGCCCTAGTCCTTTCTGTACATTGTGTCGCAACTCAATGAACTGGGCAGGACCAGCTGGACCAGGCACTGGCTCCCCAGGGGCAGGCAGGCGGGTAGGAATTCCCACCAAGGGGGAACCTAGGGCTTGGCGGCCAAGTTCAGGCCCAGGAGTTGCTGGAAAGCGAGCAGACATGGCAAGTCGCATGGAGGTGGCTGCGGATGCCTGCTGCTGCTGCTGCTGCTGCTGCTGCTGCTGCTGCCACAGTTGCTGCTGCTGCTGCTGTAAGGGCAGGGACCCAGGGTAGGGCGCTCGCTGATAGAAGGCTTGGGAGCCTCCCACCAGTTGCCTGGAAGAACATGCAGTAGTCAGTATGACGAAATCAGGAGAGAGAGCTAGAACAAGGGCTGAGGGCAGCGGGGAAGGACAGAGTCGCCACAGTCAGAGGGAATGGGGAAGAAAAGTAAGTGACACCGGACGAGGGTCAGCCATGGTAAAACCAGGGGCAGCACACTGAGACAGTGAAGTCTGTTCCCTTGCTTTACCCCAAGGGGACCCCTTGGAGCCTCACCGGTTGTTCAC
>PITA01002226.1:143641-168256 GCA_004023965.1 Spilogale gracilis
ACTCTACCTACCTGGGTCCCGGCGAAGGGGGTCTGGCCACGACTCAGCTGCTCAAAGGCAGGGCTGCTGGGCTCAGCACCCCAGCTGCCTGGGGGCCCCACCGCTCCTGCAGCTGCTGCAGCTGTCTCCTTCTCCTGCCGCAGGGTGTTGCGCTGGATCTGCTGCCGAATCAGCAGCTCCCGGAGTCGCTGGCGCTGTGTGGAGGACAGACAAGTGGGTAAATCCATCCTACTCCAATCACAGAGCTGGCACAGGAACAGCAGAGGAATGGGGGAGTGGGGGGTGAGGGGTTTGCTCCAGGATGTCCACCCACCTGCCGCTGCTTCTCCAGTTCTGTTTGGCTGAGGCTGGACATGCCCGGGTCCTGGGTACCTGGAAGTTCGGGTGTCGCCAAAGAGCCACCCATTCCAGCCCCTGGGTCTTCTCGCTTATCAACTGGAGAGGTGATGCCTGCCCGCTGTGAGGCTCCATGGGACACGTACGGGAGGGATCCATCGGGTGCAGGTGGCGGGAGGACTGATGGGGGGCGTAGTGGGGACAGCCCAAAGCCCTCTCCTGTGGACCCACTGCTGGACCCCAGGGGGCTGCCCGATGGGTGAAAGTTTCCTGTGGCTACTGTGTAGTTTGTGCTTTGAGGCTTGCCCAAGGTAGGGCCAGGCCCAAAATGGCTGTTGATCCCATGGGGGACAGGGGGCTTTAGGGAAGGCTCCCCTACTGCCTGAGGGAAAGTGAAACGCATGGGAGAGGGGGTGCCCACAAAAGCACCCGTCCCAGGGGACCGGGCAAAATTCGGCGGCTGCCCACTTGGGACCTTAGCATGGAGCTCACCTGCCGGCCCTGAGGGCAGGGCTGCTGGGAAGCCCCCAGCCCCCAGCGGAGTGTGGGCTAGAGGCCCAGCCTTGAAGGCAACTTCAGGGGGCTGGGGTCGGGGTGGCTTATGCAAGGGGGCAAACGGGTCACGGGACTGAGGGCGTGAGGGTGGACGGGAATAGGGATCAGGGGACTGGAAGCGAGGGGTAACAGGGGATGGGCAAAAAGCCTCGGCAGACAAAGGGCGGGGTGTTAATGGGGACTGGGAGCTGGACTGGGACTGGGGACTGGCAGGCACTCGGGAGAAAGGGTCCGAGGGCAATGAGCGAGGGGGCAGGGCACAGCAGCTCTCAGGGGGTGGAGGTGGGGGCCGAGGGGTCAAAGGGGGCTGGGCATAGGGGTCAGGGTAGGGGCCAGGGCGAAAGATGTCCGAGTGGCTGGGGGAAGAAGGGGCCAAAGCCTGGGCAGGGGGTGGCTCCTGGGGCCTTAGGCTCAAGCCCGGGCTCTGGGGCTCTACCTGAGATGCCCGAGGGGTCAGGGGGGCTTTGAAGACATCAGGAGCCTTTAACTCCAGGTTGCCCAGGTGGGGGCCTGAGGAAGGCGAGTCACCAAAGCCTAGGTTTGAGGGCCCATAGCTAGGAGAGGATGCCCCGAGCTCTTCCTTCTTCACCTCCAGGGCCTTCCGAGACTCCCCAAAAGGCGGGGGCGACAGCAGGGGCTCGGGAGCCTTGCCTCCCCCTATCCCTGGGCTCTCAGGCACAGCCAGGTTGTCCAGTGAGGGGCAGCGGGGTTTGAGAAAGGGATCAGGCGTGGAGGGCTGGTGTCGGGGGGTGCCAGGTGGGGTAGTATGGAATTCCCCTGGCTGGCCAGTCCCAGGACGAGATGAGGTGCCCAGCGTCAGGGGCTGTGCAGGGGCCCCAGTCGGACTAGGATAAGGAGGGTAAGTAGGTGGTGCCGTAGGGAAGCGGGGCTCCAGAGCGTAGGCGGGGGCCAGTCCAAAGGGGTCCTGCGAAGGCACTTGGGCGGGCACCTGGGGTGGGAGCTTGAGGAAGAGCTCACCGGGTGAGTCGGGGCCAGGCACTGTGCCCGCCGGCGGCTTCAGGAACCCATCCGCAGAGGTAGACAAGCCGGCGGGGGTTGTGGGACTGCCGATGAAAATGGTGGGGGCAGCAGCAGGGGGCGGACTGCCCAGTGCCCCAGGCTGGGGGGGAATGCGCAGATGTAGGGCCGGTCGGTCAGTCTTACGGGCCATGTCGCCCGCCTTGGTCTGCTTGTTGATCTGGCTCTCAGCCTGCTACAGGGGGAGACCAGGCACAGAGCAGTCAGGCTGCTGGGGCAGGCCCTATGGCCCCCATGCCCTCCGAGAGGCCCCCGGCTCTAGGACTTGGATGGCACAGCCCAGCCTGGCCCCACTCACCTTTTGCACCTTGTTGATGCGGTGAGCCGCCCGGTTATCTTTGGCCTTTTGCTGAGAGACACAGGACACAACCTTAGGCCTACCACGGTTCAGTTTCACGCCCAGCCCTCATCCCTCCTGTCACTCACTCCCTACCCAGAAGGCGATCCCTTGTGGCCCAGTCGCTTTGGGAGTAGGGAATGGCAAGAATTGAGGCAAATTTCCCAAAGACACTCCCAAGCCCTAGTTCCCACCCTGACTCAGGCTCCTTTCCATCTCACCAGGTAGGGGGCTTTGTCAGTAGCTGGAACTTTTCTCCAGAGCTTCATGATTTGTTTGCAACGGCTAGACCAGTCTGACGGGCAGAAGTGTTTTGTTAGAGGAGACTTGGCAGTGACCCCTGTGCTCACGCTACCAGGTTGTTTCCCTTGCCCCCATCCCATGGGTACCTGGGTAATCCTGCTTGAGATTGGGAAAGTTAATGTTGGCATAGAGCACAGGCGAGATGGTGGAGAGCTGGCCCAACTCTTCATCCTTCTCCCAGCGCTGAAGGCTCCGCTGGTTATAGGAGAGCCCATCGCCCTCGCCCTCCGTGGTGGGGGTGGTGGGGGTGGAGGGCGTGGTGCCCCCTGAGCCTGTCCACGGGCTGTCTGGCTCACCAGGTTCCGGGCTAAAGAAGCCCCCGCGCTCCCTGGGGCGCAGGGGCAGAGAGTCACAGAGGGCAGGGATGCCAAGCCCCATCCCCAAACTGCCTAGAGCCCCCTGGCCACTGCTCTGCCCTCCCTACCCCCCTAAGGGTCCCTAAGGAGCAGAGGGAAATGTTGCTACAGCAGCACCCAGGAGTCCAAGGTCCCCTCCCTACACATGGCCCCAGTGGGAGGGAAGGGACAACAGGGACTGCCCAAAGTTAAGCACAGATACCAACCTAGAATCCAGGAACGGGGACTGGCAAAGGCCCGGGTAGGAGTCCATTGGGCTGCTGGAGGGGAGATTGCCCAAAGGGAGTCCACCTACAAGAGGCACAGGATCAGAGAAAAGGAGAAAGAGGCCTATCCTGGGGCAAGTCTGGCCAAATCTGGCCACCCAGTCTTCATGCCCCTCCCATCCACAGCACCTTGAAGAAAGGGCCTCTGCAGCGGTGTCCGGCTGCCATCTGGGCCAGGGGTCCCACAACCCAAGTTCTGCTCTCGTTCAGAACCCAGAACATCCTTGAAGAGCTGCTGCAGGTCCTTGGACTCCATCTTGGGCAGTTCTGTGGGGGGATTGATGAAGGATGCCACTGAGGAAGACTAGGAATTTGAGGGGACATCACAGAGCTACAAAAGGACATGGTCAGGGAAGGTACCCAGGACTTCCCACCAAAGAAGCTATGTAGATGACAGTCCCACAGGTTAGGACCTTGTCCTTCTCCCATAAAGGACCCTTACACATGAAAAGTGTGGGCCACAGCCTCACCTTCGGTGGGAATCCTATCCAAGTCAGAGCTGAGCATCCCTTCACCCGGAGTGCCTGGCTTCTCGGGGTCACTGGGCACTGGGGATGCCTTGACGCCTCCATCCTCAGGTCCTGCAATTACCAGGAGAAACCCATCAGCCAAGGACAGTGAAGAGGCACCAGTCTGGCCACCGTGAACCACAGAGAGCAGGACACCACTGCCAGCCTCCAACCCAGATGGTGCTTAGACACACAACTAGACGGGACACAGTTCTCCTGGCAGCTCTCACCTGGTGTATCAGCCTTGCCCTCGGGGCCACGGGATTCTTCATCTGCCACATCTGGACCATCATCTCCTATGAGCAACAGTCCCCTCTCAGAGATGCCCAACACATGATGCCCAGAATGGGCCTCCAGCTCCACAGGCCAGGGCCCACCCTCCATTCCAGGGATGAGCCCGTGCCCTGCAAGATTCCCTCACCAGCACCTAAAGCACAGGGAAGCTGGGTCCCTTCAGACCACCTCACCCCCATGTGACTGACCTTTCTGTGAGGTGGGGAGCTCCTTCCTATCTGAGCCTCCATCCCCCTTGGCTTTGGGGGTTCCTAGTCCAAAACTTGGCCGGCCCACCCCAACGGCAAGAAGGGCCTTCCGGCTCAGATCCAGCAGCTCCTTCCCGAAGAAGGCTTCCTGCAGGAGAAGTAAGAGAAACAAGCTTCTTCGTGATCTGCAGGGCAGGCGCTCCCCTCCCTCTGCAGAGCCCAAGACCCACCTGCAGATAAGCAGGAAACATGTCTTCTAGTTTGCTCTTCTTGCGTCCTCGCCGTTGCTGCTTCTTCTTCTCATCCCCATCAGCTGAGCTCTGCTCCACGGGGCCCTCAACAGGTAGGTCCGCAGGCATCACTAGGGACAGAAGAGGAGCTGTCAGCCCCTCTCGGGATACCAGGCACACTACTCCTCACTCGGCTGAGGGATGCTCTTTGCCTACTCTCTCCCCAACGCCAGCTGGGTCCACCACCCTCTCAGCCCTTCGAGTGAGCCCTCAGCTCCCGGGCCTCTCTGGCACCCCCTAGTCCCTGTGATCCCCACCTTCTCCCAGGCCCCACTGGAGCCCTCACCCGTCTCACCCTCGTCGGGCTGCCCATCCCCACTCAACACCTCCGCCTGTGCAGCAGGCCCCCTTTTCACACGGGTGTGGGACTTCCGCTGTCGCACCATGAAACCACCGATGCCTACGAAGAGGCAGAGAGGAGACTGAGAAGCTGCAGGGGACCTGGTAAGCTCTCTCATACCACACACCTCCCCATCCCAGTGCCTTACCAGGCCGATAGGGTTTGCGTTTGCGCTTCTTGCTTTCCTCGGTCTCCTCTCTGCCAGGTTCCACGTCAGGGCTGACAGGGCCCTCCAGTTTCATTTCGCATTCCATGTGCTCCACGCCACCTGTGATGGGGAGGGGAGAGAGGGAGAAAGGGAGAGAGGGAGAAAGAGAGAGAGCGAGAGAGGGAGAGAGAGAGAGAGATTGAAAGACAGAGAAAATGGAAGCTCAGAGGCATGGACCCTTTTAACCTTGTCATTCTGCCATCCAAGAACAGAGATCCCGGGGCCCTGCCACAGAGCCATCTGGCAAGACCAAGAGTCACTGGAGGGGTACCGGGACTGGCAATGCCGTCCTACCCAATGACCCACTTTCACAGGCACCTTCCCATTCCTTGGGTACTCCCTGGGATTCCCCTTGAAGCCTGACCTTCACCCTTGAGCAGCTCATCAGTGTCCAGGTCCCCATCCTTCTTGTCATCAGGGCCAAGGGCATCTGAGGGCTCAGAGCCCTCCAGCCCTGCCTCGCCTGGGAGGCCAAGCCGTCCCCGCCGCTGGCGCCGCTTGTGCAGAGGTGACATGGTCAGGTTACGTAGCACAGCCATGCCCGTTTCTGTCAGCCACACACCCTCGAAGCGGAAGTACTGAGGCTCTGCACAAAGCGGAGGACCACGTCACCCATGGATAGAGGCCCCGGAAAAACCAGAACTCCAAGTTCCAGCCCAGGTCCCCAGCTGGGATAAAAGCAGCAGAAGACAGACCATAGCCAATATCGGGGCATGAGGGCTGGAGGGACAGGCCACCAATGGGTGCCAGCTGAGGCCCGAGCTTCCCATCAGTGACCCAGAGGGGTTCACAGAGATGGCTCCTCTGGAAGCCTGATTCTACTCATGACTAACACTAATTCACCAGCAGATGCCTGCTGAATGCCAGGATATGGTGCCCTGGATGCCAGGAGCCATGCCCCCATCATGATGGAGGAGGAGATGGCCCTAGCCACCTTCACGGAGAAGAACAAGTTGTGTTCTGTGCTCTCCAGAGAGGAGAGTCTGGCAGTGCGAAGGCCATGTTGCCTAGTGGAATGAACTCTGCCTGGGAAAATGGAGGCCTTGGTTCTCATCCTAAGTTAACCACTAACCTACTGGGATGACCTTGGGCAAGCCACTCAACCTCCGAGGATCTTAGTTTCCTCCTCTGAAAATGAGGAGATGAGGGTAGGGGGATGGAGCTAGACCAGACAGTGTCTAGGTCTCCTCTGACCTTGGCATTTGGGATTTCTGTAACTCACCTGGCTCTTTCACCTTCATAGGCACCAACTCTGGGGGGGCAACAGGTGCTATGGAAGAGACAGGCAAACAAAGGCAGCTTGAGGCCCTGTCCCAAAGCGAGGCACCACTGGCCAGAGCCCTTTGCCTCTCTCCCCAGCACCTGGTACTCACCAGCAGGCTTCACCACGTAGGGCTGGCAGGAGACACAGTCAAAGCCCTCGTCAGCGGCCTGCTCCACATCGTCCTCCGTGAAGAGGCTCTCGCAGCCAGCATGCATCCACCTGGGGGAAGCGAGACAGGAAGTGATAAACCCAGACGTTGCAATGATGAGAACAGGCGAAAGGCCTACATAAGGGCAAAGGGGCGCCCTCACCGTTCACAGTGGCGGCACTGGATGAGCAGGTCCTCTTCCACATACGGGGCGTGACAGACAGGGCAGGTCACCAGGCTGGCGCAGGGCCCGCAGTGTGTGTAACTGTTCTGCCATTCACAGTGGAAGCCAGGGGAGGCGGCCCCACACTGCATACAGGACACACACCTGGTGGGAACAGACAGACACTCAGCGTCCTCCGAGCTACCCAAGGCAACCTGAGGCACCAAGCAACCAGCCCAACCTTCTATACCCGGGCTCTGTCATGTCAGCAACATCCCAGCCCTCCAGGATCTCTGACCCTGGCCCCTCAAGATCCCAGGTCTCCTTACCACTTGCACTTCCAGCCACCCTTGGGCACAGTGAGCAGTGGCGGGTCTAGGCAGTAGGTGTGGTAGCTAATGTCACAGTCATCACAGAGCAGCAGGCGTGAGGGGTCCGAAGCTTGGCCGCACACCTCACACACGATGCACTCCACACAACGCCAGCCCTTGAGCAGCATCACCTTGGTGATCTGGTGTACAAGACGGCAATTCCTCAGGGTGTGGCGTACAATATGGGGCAGATCTCTTAGGGGAGGGTGGGACTTGCCATGGGTAGGGCTGGAGGACCTCAGTGCTCCTCTCAGCCCAGGAAGGCCATGCCAAGGACCAATGTACCCAACAGCAGTGGTTCTAAACTTAGGCTCCCAGGGATCTCCACCGATCAGAGAACAGCCTCAACCAGCCACTGCCTCCTGATAATCCTGCACTAGACCCGTTCCCAGAAAGACTGTGGGTAGAATCAGGTTGTTTCCTGACTTCCCCCCATTTTTCTTGAACATTTAGAAACCGCCACTCTTTTTTTTTTTTTTAAGATTTTATTTATTTAGGGGCGCCTGGGTGGCTCAGTTGGTTGAGCGACTGCCTTCGGCTCAGGTCATGATCCTGGAGACCCGGGATTGAGTCCCACATCGGGCTCCCTGCTCAGCAAGAAGCCTGCTTCTCCCTCTCTCACCCCCCCCTGCTTGTGTTCCCTCTCTGGCTGTGTTTCTCTCTGTCAAATAAATAAAATATTTTAAAAAAAAGAAAAAAGATTTTATTTATTTATTTGACAGAAAAAGATCATAAGTAAGCAGAGAGGCAGGCAGAGAGAGAGGAGGAAGGAGGCTCCCCGCTGAGCAGAGAGCCCAATGTCGGCCTCGATCCCAGGACCCTGAGATCATGACCTGAGCAGAAGGCAGAGACTCCAACCCACTGAGCCACCCAGGTGCCCTAGAAACCGCCACTCGTAAAAGTTAATGAATGTGAGCAGTGAACAAGTTCAAAATCAACATTAATGAAAACCCCAAAACAAGTGATCTCAGTTGGGTCAAAAGTAGTGCTTTCTCCTTGTAAACATGTGCTTCTGATTTTGATTTTATATTTTATCTCCAGGCCACATTGTGCTTCCTATTAGTAAAGCTCTCACAACTCACACAACGGCTTAAGTTGTACCAGTAAATCGTGGTCCACCACAAAGAAACTTAATGAAGGCCACCATGACTTCCAGAGTACTTTGCCCCAAAATGAGTTTGATAACCACTAGCGGCTAATAAATAGCCTCCAAGACCAACTTAAATTTTAAAATTAGGGGCCCCTGGGTGGCTCAGTTGGTTAAGCGACTGTCTTCGGCTTGGGTCATGATCCCGGAGACCCAGGATCGAGTCCCACATTGGGCTCCCTGCTTGGCAGAAGCCTGCTTCTCCCTCTCTCACTCCCCCTGCTTGTGTTCCCTCTCTGGCTGTGTTTCTCTCTGTCAAATAAATAAAATCTTTAAAGAAAAAAAAAAAAAAAAAAAAACTAAAAAAAAAAATTTTTTTTTAGTTAAAAAAAAAAGTACTGTGACAAGAACAGGAACCCAAGGTAAGAACTAATTGACCCCATTCCCTAGCCCAGGCCTCTTGGGCCTTGAACTTACCTTGCTGTTGACACAGTAAGGGTGATAGCACTGAGAACACTGGGAACAGGCAAGGAGGTGGCCCTCTGCCCCCCGGCCAAAGCTGCCACATACGACGCACATATCCTAAAGAAACACACAGAAACCCAAATGTCCAACCTGGTCTCCTCATCTCAATCAGTCCCAGTGACCAACTACAACACTAATCTGAAAGGAGGGAGTCAGGAACCAAAAACCCAGCCCCCATCATTAGGACACTTAGCCATCACTGGCCTGTTCCTTCCTAGCATGACTTGCTTATCTGACCATGACCAGGGAATCTGCACTGGTATACCCTGACATGGGTAGAAGGAAGGAGAAGTAAAAGGAAGGTAAGAAAGGTAAAGACTAGTCAGGATGACAGAGTAGCATGTCTGACAAAAGTCTATCAGCTTTGAGCTTATTCGGGTAAGAACGTACATTAAGTTCCCTAGGCCACCAACTTCAATAAGGCAGATACCATTTCTTGCCTTTTTTGCTGCTATACCCCTTGCTCCTAGCTCAGTGCTAAGCTCAGAGATGCTAAAAAGAAATCTGATAGATGGACAAATGAGTAACACAATCCTGATTCACTGTTTTCTCATTAGCTCGATATCCCCAGAAGCAGGTCCTTGGTTTGGTTTTCCTCATTCACCCTCCCACCAAAATACGCACACCCACTGTTGGGTCTACCAGGTCTCAGTGCTGAGGACAGTACCTGCATGAGGACAAACTTGTCTGTATTGGAGAAGAGAACCACAGTATTCTGCATGGTGTCGTCATCATCATCTTCTTCCTCTTTGCTGGGAGAGCTATCGATATCAGCAACCTTACAGGCAGAGAGTTGTGGCAAGTGAGGCAGCTGGATCTGCCCCCACTAAGCTGCTTTCCTCTTTAGTGTTGGGGGAAGGAGGCGTGAACCCCTGGCTAAGATGAAGGCCAGGAGCCAGGACTAAGCAGCAGAAGAACACCCCAGCTCCCAAACTGGGCCTCAGCCCGACAGCAGAGATTTCAGAGAAGCCTAGGGGCCAGGTGGACAGAAGGAGAACAGACACCGCTGGACAGGCCCTAAGCTAGCAGGCAGGTAGGTGAGCATGCAGGGGACTGGCAGGATTTAAAGGGTGTTTAATCTCGAAGGGGCCAGCTGAAGCATGTTTGGGAAATGGGAAGCCTCTCCTTACTACCAGAGTCTCAATGGAGGAAGTAGTTGATTTTAGCCGGGCCCGTCCTCTCCCACGTCCTCCATGTGCTCCTCCACGAGGCCTGCGTCTTCCTGGGAAACTACTGCTGCGACCCTGAGGGAGGGAAGAGGATGATTACAGCAGCAAGTCAGGAGCTTGTAATCCGACAGTGTGTTGGGTCCGTGGGCTTGGGGGGCGGGGAGAGAGGAAATGAATGGACAGAGCATGACAGGTGATCAGCAACAGGGAGGTAGCTCCGGCTCCAACCATTCCCCTGTCCCAAGGAGAAAGAGTGGCCAACACGGCACAATGAGAAAAACACTGGTTGGAGAGACCTGAATTTCTGGGTAACCATGAAACTTACTCTCCTACTGGGTAACCATGAACCCCGGCAATTCACCTCCCTATCAGTATTCCCCTTACAGAAGAGGATGAACCGAAGGATCTCTGAGAGTCTAGGATTCAACAAGCCAGGTAGAAAGCTATCAGTGACGCACGACTACACCTGACAGTGGCATCACACTGACGACAACCAGTGGCCAGAGAACCTCTCACCTGTTTGATGCGGGAACGAGCTGGGGAGCTGCGCCGCCTCCCCTTGTCCCCCTCGGCTTTGCCTCCGCCAATAGCTGTCCCAGCATCACACAGTAGTGAGTCGTCAGTCTCCGGCAGCGAATCAGTACAGAGCCGCAAGGAGCCCTCATCTCGGGCTGGACTAACGTCTGTAGATACCCCCAGCTCCATGGACAAGGAGCCGCCCCCCTCGGGGTCAGGAGAGCCTAGCAGGGGCTCTGAGCCAGGAAAACTGGCACTGGCATCACCCTGGCTCAGATTAGAGATCTCATTAACAATGTCAGATTTGATGAGAGTGGGTGGGGTAGGGGCCACCGGTACACGTGGCTCCTCTTGCTCTTCACAGGGTGAACCCTGCCCTGCCTGCTTGCCTTCTGGGCCATAGACCTCCATAGGGGTCACAGGGGCCAGCTCCTCGGGGTCCAGGAGCACAGGGGAACCCTTAAGTTCACTAGCCAAACTGCCAGGGGTCTGTCCAGCCTCTGGCTGTGAACCAGGAGTGTCAGTCCCATCGAGGGGGGCTGTGTCTTCCCCCAGACCAGAGAAGTCATCCAGAGGTGGGGCAGGGCTGGGTGCAGGGCAGGAAAGGTTCCCCACGGGGGAGGGGAGAGGACTAGTAGGGCTGGGTTCCAAGGCTGGACACTCAGGCTCTGGGACTTTCTCAGTCTCCATCTCATGTGGTTCAGCCTCCTCTGAGACCTCCACTGCCTTCTCCATGGGACTCAGCGGGGAGGGAATGGACAGTGGCAGAGCAGGAAGAGAGCACTGGGAAGGAGGGGAATTTGGGGGAGGCAGGGAATGCTGTGGGAGTGGAGAACACTGAGAGGGAAGGGGCTCCATCAGGATGGGAGAGGCTGGTCCCATTGGGGAGCCTGGAGATGGAGGGAGGATCATAGGGGGTACAGGCTCAGGGTCAGTGCAGTTAGCTTCTGGTGGAGGGCTGATGGGCGTCTCAAGGATGGGGGCAGCCAACGGCGACTCAGGGTCACTGTCCCCTTTGGCACCAAAGGGGTACTCTAACTCCCCCAAAGGAGAGAGAGCCGGCGGGGCCACAGCTGTGATAATGGGTGAGAGCGGAGGAGGAAGAGGATCTGGAGAGAAAGAGAAAAAAGGAGGCTCTTAGATTAGATGTGCCATGAAGAATTAAGACTGTCCCAGTTAAAGGGTTACTAACATCCCCTTACCTGGTGGCATGAGCTGAGGTGACAAGGATGGCTCCCTGGACGGGGACGGCAACTCCTCAGGTAGAGGGGACAGAGGTGGTTCCCCAGGCTCAGACAGGGCCGGCTCTCCAAGCAAGGGGGATAAAGGTGGCTCCCCAGGTGGAAGGAACAAGGGCAATTCCTCAGGTACAGGACTTAGGCCTGGCTCCACAGGGGGCTCTTCAGGTTGAGGGGACAGGCAAGGGGACAGGCGTGGCTCTTCAGGCTGAGGGGACAGGCGTGGCTCCTCAGGCCTGAGGGACAGGCACGGCTCCTCTGGCCGGGGAGACAGGCGCGGCTCCTCAGGCCGGGGGGACAGGCGCGGCTCCTCAGGCACGAGGGATAGCTGCGGCTCCTCAGGCACGGGGGACAGGCGCGGCTCCTCAGGCACGGGGGACAGACACGGCTCCTCAGTCTGAGGGGACAGACACGGCTCCTCAGGCCCAGGGGACAGGTGTAGCTCCTCAGGGGCAGGGGACAGACATGGCTTCTCAGGCCGGGGGGACAGACGCGGCTCCTCAAGCCAAGGGGATAGACACAGCTCCTCAGGCGCAGGGGACAGGCATGGTTCAAGTACAGGGGACAGGTGCGGCTCCTCAGGCTGAGGGGACAGGTGCGGCTCCTCAGGCTGAGGGGACAGGTGCGGCTCCTCAGGCTGAGGGGACAGGTGCGGCTCCTCAGGCTGAGGGGACAGGTGCGGCTCCTCAGGCTGAGGGGACAGGTGTGGCTCCTCAGGCTGAGGTGATAGGTGAGGCTCCTCAGGGCGAGGAGACAGGCACAGCTCCTCAGGTCGGGGGCAGAGTCGTGGCTCCTCAGGCAGTGGCAACAGGGATGACTCCTCTAGCGGTAGGGTCACGAGTAAGTCCTCCGGTGGTGGAGAAGCAGGTGAGTCTTCAGGCGGTGGGGAGGTGGGTGAGTCCTCAGGTGGTGGGAATAGGCGTGAAGCCTCAGGTGGAGGGGACGTTGGAGACTCCTCGGGTGGTGGGGACAGGGGAGATTCCTCAGGAGGTGGGGACAGGCGTGACACCTCAGGCGGGGGGGACATAGGTGAGTCTTCAGGTGGTGGGGACATTGGTGAGTCCTCAGGTGGTGGGGATAGACGTGATGCCTCAGGTGGTGGGGAGAGGGGAGACTCCTCTGGTGGAGGGGACAGGGGCGATTCTTCAAACGGTGGGAAGAGACGAGATGCCTCAGGTGGTGGAGACATAGGTGACTCTTCAGGTGGAGGAGACATGGGTGACTCCTCAGGTGGTGGAGACAAGCGAGATGCTTCAGGTGGTGGGGACGTGGGCAACTCCTCAGGTGGGGGGGAGAGGGGAGACTCTTCAAATGGTGGGGACAGGGGTGATGCTTCAAGCGGTGGAGACAGGGGTGTCTCAAGCGGGGGAGATGGGGGTGACTCCTCTGGTGGAGAGAATGGTGACTCCTCCAGTGGAGAGAAAGGTGATGATTCAGGTGGAGGAGACAGAGGAGACTCCTCAGGCGGTGGAGAGAGGGGTGATTCCTCCGATGGCGGGGACAGGCGCGATGCCTCGGGTGGTGGGGACGTGGGCGATTCCTCAGGTGGTGGGGACAGGGGCGACTCCTCAGGTGGGGGCAGCAGTGGCATCTCCTCATTTAGGGGGACCTCCAACCGGGGTTCAAGCTGGGCCCCTGCTCTCCCTGTAGGCATAAGACATTGTGCTCCCACCTAGCCCAACTCTACCCCACAGAGCAGGCAAAGCAGACACTGTCCCTCGCCACAGAACAGACAGGAACCGCTTTCAGGGACCCTCAAACCCCACTCACCTAGTGGTTTGGCTTCACATTGCAGGGGCCCCGGTTCCTTGGGTTGCATAGAGGTCACGTGCCCACCTTTTGGCTGCCCTTGGCATGCAACGTACAGAGCTTCGGGCTCATCAGTGGGGGTATCGCCAGGCTCTGGGGGTGAGAACCTGCAGAGGGTACAGAGGAGCAGGCATCACGGCTCTTGTCAATTATCAGCTCCTAGAGAGCACCCTGGGGCGAGGCGTGATTACTGTGGATCATACTGCCCCACCTTGGGGCTCTCCACTCCAAGTGCACTTGCTTTCACATGTCCCTTGTGGGTCCCAGCACTTCCAAACGCCCCTCCCTCTCTCTCCCCGTCCACACTACTTACCTGCTGCAGAGAGGCGGATGCTGCTCAGCAACAGAACTGACAAGCTGTCCTCCCTGGGCTTTGTGACAGCGGTGACACAGTGAGTAGTTTTCAAACCACTCAGAATTGGGATTCAGCTCGGCTGAGCCTGCCCCACAGGCCCGGCATACCCGGCACGCCTAGGGGAAGGAAGCAGCCGAAACAGGCACTGGTCAGATAGCGGCCTGGAGAAGAGTGCAGGACTCCGCACAACACAGAAACGAGAGGTTGTAGGAGGCAGAACTAGGAGAGGAAGGCAGAACCGAGGTATATTCACCTTGCACTTCCAAGAATGAGCAGGCAGTTCCTCCATTGGTGGTTTTAGGCAGAAAGTATGGTATCCTTTGTCACATGTCTCACAGACCAACATCTTAGAGTCATTCCCAGGTTTCCTGCAAGGGCACACAACAGGGTCCCACCACCCCTCATTTTCAGCCCTAACCTCTGCTCCACCTGAGGCTTCTCTCCTGCCCCTTCCTTCTTACCTGCAGGCTTGGCACACTTTGCACTCAGGGCACTGCCAGCCAGCACGCTTGCGGGCAGTAAGAGCAGTGTCCAGGCAGGCCCCGTGATAGTGATGTCCGCAACTGGTACAGAAGAACAGGTCACGTAATTCCCCTGGCCCCTCACATACTGCACAACGAGCCTCCTCTAAAGTGGGATGAGACAGAGGACACGGGTCAGCTGTGGACTCCTCGTAGGACTCAGCACAGTGCTCTCTCCATCAGGCATTCCAGAAACACAGAATCAATGAACAACAAATGACGACCTAGGCTTTGCCTAACAAGAGGCCAGGCAGGCACTCTTCCAGGTGCCGCGGATACTAAGGTAAGCAAGACAGGCAAAAGGTCCCTGTGCTTGCAGCATTCCCCTCTACTTTAGTGGGGGCACACCCCGGGCACACTTGGCCCTGCATGCGCCTTGCAGCCAGAGGGCAGGGCTCCTTACCCAAATGCGCAGCCCCCTCACTGTGCTCCGGGCACAGCAGCTGCAGTGTTTTCATGGACAAGAAGGAACCGCTGGCGGTCGCACAGGGGAAGTGGTAAAGCTGTGGACATCCGGGTGAGCGGCAAGGGATGGAGGCACCGAACCTGGTGCAGTGGGAGCAGCGCTGCCAGAGTGGACACAGAGTGTCAGGGCCTGCCACTCTCCACAGCAATAGGCCAGGCACCAGCTCGGCGTCTGTCTACCCACTACCCTTTCCATCCTCCTCTCTCAGAAGCCCAGCAGCCCTGTTCACTCCACCCTTTGCCTATGCAATCCCTTGGCCCCAGCCCCACCTGTGAGATCCCTGAGAAGATGGCCTTGTCCACATCACATAGTTCTGGGCCTTCCTGCCCCCACACACCTGCCGACCATGCAGCACACCAATGGTGAGCCCAGCAGGACCCTTTATAAAGGGAAGGAGTAAACAGAAAGGACAGAGTTAGCAAAAAGGTAACCACTGGCTCAGGACCACCCAGCCCTTAACCCCTTTCCCACGCAAGTCAGCTGCCCCACCTCCCCTCACTTACCTCCAGGTTCTCCTAGGTGGGCAGGTGTCAGGCCCTCAGGGAAACCAATCTGTGACAGGTCCTCCCTACGCAGTGCTGCCTCGCTGGGTCCTGGGTTCCCCCCAGGGGACCCCACTGGACACTGGGGCCAGTCAAATGGCAACTGAAAGCGCCGCAGTTCCCGCTGCCCGTGTAGACTGGGCTCCCCGCAGTTACAGAGAGCACAACGCCGCACTGGTCCCCCACTGTGGACATATAAGCATCAGCGCCATGCCAGGCCCCTGCCCAAAGGTGACCCTAACATCCCCATGACTTGGCATGCCTATGTCCCAAACACTCATCTTCCTCCTTAAAAGCCAAGCCTCTCAAATCAAATCTTTGTCTGCCTTTATATTCAAATTTCCCCAAACTAGTTACCTGCAGTCCTGGGGAGGATCCTGAAGCCTAGGCCCTCCAGAACTGGGCACAGAGACCTCCCCCACATGTGTGTTGGGAAGGTCTGGCTCAGCGGGGCCTGAGTCCTCAGAGGCTGCAGGTCCATCAGCTGAATGAACAGACAGAGAAGCTTACATCAGGCATCACCCTCTCTGTGACACTGGCCCACCCATCATGAGAGTAACCAAAACCCCTGGTGGATCACAGTGATGGTGATTTGCCTTTTGTTCCAAAGAACAAAGTCCTTCAATTACCTGTCTATTAGACACTTAGCTCCTGAAACCTAAGGTTGCCTGGAGAGGGCAGAAGGCTGCCAGCAAACCCAGAATTTGCCATACTCACCTGCCGGTTCTGAATCTTTATTCTCACCAGGCGGCTTCTGGCTGTCCATCCCTCTCTCCGACTGGGCAGGGCCCTCTCGGGGAGAACTGTCAGAGCCAAAAAGAAAGATCAATGTGTCTAGTAAATCTCCCCAACTAAACACTTTTCCCAGGGGGCGCCTGGGTGGCTCAGTTGGTTGGGTGACTGCCTTCGGCTCAGGTCATGATCGGGCTCCCTGCTCAGCGGGAGGCCTGCTTCTCCCTCTCTCACTCCCCCTGCTTGTGTTCTCTTTCTCACTGTGTTTCTCTCTGTCAAATAAATAAATAAAATCTTAAAAAAAAAAAAACACTTTTCCCAGAATCCTAGAAGGAAAACAGCTATTGCTAAGTAGACTTTGCAGAAAGCCAAGAAAAGCCCTACCTACAAACTCCTGTTGTGATGAAAAGGAAAGTCTTTCTCCCTAACCCTTATCCCACTGCCTTACTTCCTTCCCAGATAAACACATACCCTATTCTCCCACTCTGGATTCTCAGGGGATCCATTCCCCTTTCCCCCTTCCTACCTCCTGTGTAAGAGTTCCCAGGGTAATAGCATCCAACCAGAAGCACATCCAATCTGTATCTAGTACCACCCTTTGCCTCATGTCTGAGTTCTTGGCTCCTGGTGGGCCACATTCCCTGGTCTTTTGCTTCAAATCTCAAGTCAGCTACCATCCTAGAGTATGTCAGTGCCCACCCAAGGGTAGCCACAACCCAAGAAGTCGGAGTCAGTCAAAATCCCTCTCCCAGAGACAGAGTCTGCGGGTCTTGCAGAATGGAGAATACATTACTGAAACTAAAGCCCAGCTATGGATGGATCTCTCCCACTTCCACTGGTTTCAACCAGGAGATCCCAACAGAGGAAACTTTCCAATTTTCCCCCATTGCCTATCCAAATCCAACTCAGACCCCTGCTGTGACTGAGCTCAGGACCTCACCCAGCCTGAAGGCCTCAGGTCGTTGCCCTTAGCAACGCCAACTGCCCTTCCTCCTCAGATGTCCCTAGTAGTTAACAGAAGTGGGCCTTAAGAGTTACTGAGCATGTGTAGCCAGGCTTGAGGCTAGGCATGCTGGGAGTTGTAGTCTCAGGAAGCACACTGCCACTTGGAGGAGTTCTAAACGGAGGAGGACACAGCAGAGTAGCTTCCTTCCTCTTCTGTCAAGCAGGGTTTCCACACACACTATGGGGGGGTGAGGGGTAACGGTCCCCTTTTCTACAATATGCCTGCCTATATCAGAGCCAAATGAAACACACTAAAGTTATACCTACGAAGGTTGAGACCCACCTTTTGGGTATATTTTCCTAAACCTTAGAGGAAACTAAGCACAGTACAAAAAAGACAGAAGTGAAGAGTTATAGGGTGAGGAAGAAAGACATCATATAGAAGAAGGGAGAAAGGGATAGGTGCCAGCAGCTCTTAATGGGAAGGGTAGGGGTTTAAGCAGAGAAAAGAAAGCACAGTGTTCCAAAGGACTGTGGGGGCCACCAGAAGGCGGAAATTCCTAAAACAACTCTAAATAAAAGTTTGAGAAATTTATTTCTCCCATCTTTCCACTCCTCTTATTTAACCAGAGGGATCACACCAACCTCAGTAAGGACAAGTGTTTTCCCAAACCAAATACCTCAGTGCTTGGCCATGAGGGTTGAGTGACTAGGCCAAAAGAGATGGGGGAACCCTCAAAGGTGCCCAGAATCGCTAAATCAATTACCAAGAACCACAATTATCAGTCCTCTTTCCCTGAGCTCACACTCCATTTCCAGAGACTGGCAATGCACCTTCTGTGACATACCACAGGAAAAGAAATTTTGTTTTACTTCCCCCACACACACACACCATCAGAATCTACTAAATTGGGAAAGATACAATGTTACCTCCGTTCCTAAGTCATCTCTTTCCCAAACCTGCCACGCAACCACACCTGAATGGAAAGTAGGGTGGTCATCTGGCCAGCCCACAGAAAAGTTGCTCTGGAACTTCAAGGGGCCCCTTAGAAGCCACCTTTGGGAAGCAGGGGTTGGAAGTGAGGGCACCAGCCAGGCCCCTCTGCCTATTCAGTCATTCAAGGCCTGACCACACCCAGAGACTTCAAAATTGCCTGTATGTGTGCATCTTACTGTACCTTACCACTACATGCCCCCGAAGATCCTCCATCAGCTCTGCTCTCAAAGTTAAGGCCAAAGAAATCACAAACAGTAAGAAATAAAAAGCAACAGTGATAATACAGGAGGTGGGAGGAGGACTGCCTCACACAAGGCCAGAGGGACAAATTCCTCTGCCCTCCCCCGAGCGCAGCCCTCTCAAGCTGGTAAGGCTGGCACTGCTCGGGGAGGTACACAAACCACCTTCACCCAGTCTTGGAAGGCTGAGTACCAATATCCTCTAAAGCCAGAACCTCATTCATGGGGCCATGGAAGACAGACCAAGAAGCAAAGGGTAGCATGTCCTCCAAGCTGTACCAGAAAGGACCTAGGGGTACCTCCAAGAAGCCTGGGCTCCATTTCTCTACCTCTGCAGCCTAGCACTCCAATTTGAGAACCAGCTGCCAGGCCCCTGAATGGATCAAAACAAATAAAGACCACAGGTTCCCCTGTCCCATCCTTCACAGCCAGAAACCACACACACACACACACACACACACAAGGGTTTTTTTCCCTAGATCTAAATTGGGTTAATGTCTACCTAGGCTTCCTCTGGGGAGCTAGAGATCCCAGACAAGTACAGATCTAGGGAGTAAAACTGTGCTGGCCTCCCTTAGTCCTGGGCCTAAGAGGCCCAAAACGGTAAGGAAGGAGACATAGATTCATCTCAACACACTCTCCACCCTGCCTCCATCCAGACCAACAGCTTTAACTCCATTTTTCCAGCCAAAGGGGAAATGGAGGCTTGGAGAGGTGAAAGGCTGCAAGGGGCCCTTGAGTGAACAGCTCTTCTGTAGGACTCAGGACTTCCTGGTTCCCAGCCTGAGAATCAAACCACACCTCTCCCCACCCCCATTTTGGGCTGGCCCTCCAGGAAGAATTCAAATGGCAACACTGGCCCTGTCGACCCTCTGGACTGTCTCTGGGTCTTCCTGGGGTTAGCCACAGCTAACATGGAGAGGTTCCTTGTAAGGAAGTTCTCTGGGAACAGACAACAGGAGGGAAGCTCCCGAGGAGACAGGGGCAGAGAGCATGGGTGACAGCAAGCCTCACTGCACCATCCCTATAGCACCTCTCACCTCAGGGTTACCACTGAAAAGTCTTTCAAGAGCAAAATCCTATTTTCTCCTTTCCAAGACCAAGCTCAAAGGGATCTAGCCTATGTATGTTGGAGGGGGTGGAGTGAGGGAGCAAAACACACCAGCCAAATCCCTGCTGGGCAACATGACAGCTGTGAGAGGGGCTGTCCCAGCCCAGGGCCCAAAGGCATGAGGTTCATGCTGCACCCTTCATACACTCACATACACACCCCTTCTCCCCAACACCTCCTGCCAGGGTTGGAAACATAGACTTCATCAGAAACAGCTCTGATCAGGTCATTTCTCCTCCAAAGAGGAAGAAGCCACCTTATTCTGCATGCTTGGGACAGGATCAGAGGACCAGTTAACATCCCCTGATTGAAAAGGGTTGGAGAGGTCTGGGAGGGGCCTGTGGGATTGGCCAGGGACTTATGGGCAACAGCTCTCCACACCAGGCCCAGAAAAAGCGAGAGACAAAAGCCATTTTTTGCAGCCCACATTCGCAGGGAGCAAATCTCAACGGTCTCCTCTATAATCCCCTAGAGATTATGTCCATCCCCAGAGAAGGGGAGGCAAAGCAGGCTAAGACAGTACTAGGCCTCACTGGGGTCACTTTGCCAAGCAGGGGCAGTTTAAAGTTGAACAGCAAGACCAGAGCTGCCCCCAGCCCCGCCTCCTTCTTGCCCCAGCCACCCCCTTCCTCACACTGGTCAATTTCCACACACTCTCCCCTTTGCACAGTGAAATAAGGCCTGGTGAAAGATCTAGGGTTCTTGGAGTCTCCCAGATCCCAGAGCCTGCTTCTGGGTGCCCGGATGGGCAAGAACAACCTTAAAGTCCAACCTGGCAGTAAGTCTGACCTGGCAGTGGCACTCTATCCTCCCTCCCAAAGTTGTTCTGTTCCCAAGGCCCACAAGGAACCCTGAGGGAGAAGCAGCCAACTGGGATTGGTGCTGGCATCAGGGCCTGGGTCCTAGTTTAGCAGAGCTTCCCCCCAACACAAAAATAAACAGGCAGAAAGGCGATCTGGCCAGGTTCCCAAACTCCCGTGGTTCCCTGAACCCCCAGTCTTTAAAGAGGCACACCCCAGACACCAGGCCTCAGTTCTGCCCCGGCGACTGGCTCAGGTTCCCTTGACAGACCCTGCCAAAGGAACCCTCCTCAGCTCTGGCACCCCTTTCTCCAACCTAAAGGCCAGCTCAGGCCAAGATAGTCCATCTGGCTATGCCCCCAGTCCAACCCTTTCTGGGCCCTGGCCGGGCAGACTTCACTCACCTCTTCACAGGGCGATCCAGAAATCCTCATCCGAGAACATGGCCAGAGCCCGGGCCGCTCCCCGACCTCCAACCGCCAGAGCGATCACAGCCGCCCCCCGCACGGGGGGGCTTAGGGGGGCCAAGAACGGTAAATCCAGGTCGGAGTGGCCACCCTCCTCCCCGCAAAAAGCAAGAAGCCAAAGAGGGGTTCTCTGCGTCGGGTTCCAGCAGTTTAGGTTTCCAAAGACAGCCCCAGGGCGGCGAATCCCGAGCGGACACAAAGAGAGCACCGGTGGCTTTGATCTTGGGCGAGCAGGCTCCGCATCCGCGTCGCCGGGCGGCCTCTGAGTCCTAGGGCCGGGCCAGCGCCCCGGCCGCCCGCGCCGGGCTCGGGCGGAACGTCGAGGCTCTCCAGATGGAACGTCGAGGCGCCTCCCCAGCAGCCCGGAAGGAATGCCGCGCCGCCCCGCGCCGGGCCCGGATGGAACGTGAGACCCTCGCTAGAGCGCCGAGTCCCTTTCCCCGCCCGGGCCGGCGCCCGGGGACCGCGCGAGCTACGGCGACGCGGAGCCGGCGGGGCCGCGGGGCTGAACCTGACACACACCCAACGCCGGGCTCCTCGACCCCGAGCGCTCGCCCTCTGAGGCTTCGAGCCCCCCACCTTCTGCTCCCCCTCCCGGGGAAGGGAGGAGGGTAGGTGGGCGAGGAAGAGGAAGGGGCGGGCGGTGCGAGCCCTCTGCCCGCTCCACTCCGGCCGCTCCAGGCCCTGCGCTCGCCTCCCTTCCCCTCTGGCCTGGGGAGCTGCCCCGCCCCCGGCCTGGCTGGCTCTGATCGGCGGCACCCCCTCGACCCCCGGTTGGCTGTGATCGCGGGGGGCCTAGAGGTGCATGGCCCAACCCCGGCTCCCGGCACCGGGGGGTCAGGAAACTGAGCGGAAAGTGGGGAACGAGGCAGCCATTTGCAACCGGAGAGGAAAGTAGTGCAGCGCGGCGCCGCTCCGCCTCCCCCCCTCCGCCTCCTGTTCGGCCGGTAGGGTGGTTCCTGCGAAGGGGCTATTTCCTGGCCCAAGATCTCGGCAGCGGTCGTGGAGATTCAGGAAGCCTCCGGCGCGAGATCCGGGGGAGCCTTTTGCCTGGGGAACCCCACTCGAGAAGCGGAGAAAAGAGAAGACGCGGCCCTATTTTGTGTTGGAGCGGAGCGGCGGAGGGATACGGCCCTCTCGGAGGAAAGGTTGTGACTCTGCAGTTTACGCACACGCTTCGGGATCCTTCCGCCTCGGGTTAACCCCGAGTGCGCCGGGCCGGCCACAGTGCAGACACGTGGGAATGAAGCCCCCCTCCTCTGCGCCCGGGCCCTGGACCTGCCTCCTTCGCCGCCCGGCTGGTGAAACTAGGACTCCGGCCACTTTCTAGTTCCGTTCCCCTGCAGTTCTCGGTCCCTGAAAGCACCTGCCCCTTTGCCTTGGCCAGGGGCAATCTTTCGCGGGAGGGGGATGGAAGAAGAGCCAGGAGATTGGCCGCTGCTCTGCATCCTGGGAACTGGAGTCCGCAAATGGAGAAAGTGAGGCACGGCGCCTGGCGCTGCAATGGGTGGGTTCTTGCCACGTTCGGGGCCCGAAGGGAAGCAGGACGAGTTCCTAGTCGTTCTTTCTGGCTCTCAGACCGCCTCGTGAGGAAAGAAGAGTCAGTGCCCCCACAATCACTACACACACCTCCCCCATCAAAATATGAATGTGGAGTTTCCTTCCTTTCCGGGGTGCTCCCACTCCACCCCCGGTCTTTCTCTCCGGAACTTCAGGCCCTGTGTCCCCCTTTTTTTAGTAAACAGAGGAGATGTAACTTGGAGCCTTGCTGTTACCTGGCCGGAGTACTGTTACTCTAGACAAGATCCCAAAACACTACTTGCAGGCATTCCCCCACACACCCCCATAAGTCTGGGTGAGAAGGGATTGGAATGCCTTTTCTGCATTAGCTGTAACCACGGAGGAACAGAAGGAGACAAATTATGTGCTAGATACTTTATGTATTCTTAGTTATTTTTCACCCTGGTTATGAACTATGTGGAATTAAGTCTATGATGATGAGATTGAGGGTAAATAGATAAAATTTCCCAATGAACCTCTTCAGGGGACATCCGTGATTCAAACCAATGGCCATGTTCTAGGATTACATATATTTATATTAAAAAATTTATTTTAAGGAGGATGTGGAGAAAGAGGCAAATCAGGTACAGAGCTGATTTTGTGGGAAAGGGTTTGCGGTGTTGTCCAACAGAATTTCCCTCAATGATGGAAATGCAGTATAGCTACACTGTCTAATTTGGTTTAGCCACATGTAGCTATTGAGCACTTTGAAATAGGTGGTGCAACTGAGGAACTTTTTGTTTAATTTGAATACTAAATTAAACTATGTGAACTGTGGCTTCCATATTGGATAGTACAGAAAACCCAAATCCCTACCAACCAGCCAGGTTCATAGAAGGGATTAGAGCTAGGCATATCCTGTGCTAGCCACACAGTGGTATCATATAACCTGCATTGATCATAATGCTTTAGTTCAGCAAAAAGGTCCAGCCGTGACCCCACACCTGTCCCAGCTCTGGTGAATAAATTAACTGAGACAGAAGTTGGAAAATGGAGGTACTTGGCTGGCTCAGTCAGTAGTGCACGTGACTCTTTATTTCAGCGTTGTAAGTTCAAGTCCTACATAGAGATTACTTAAAAATAAAATGTTTAGGGGTCGGTTGGGCCTCTGCCTTTGGCTCAGGTCATGATCCAGGGTTCTGGGATGGAGCGCTACATGGGACTCCCTGCTCAGTGGGGAGTCTGCCTCTCTCTCTCCCCCATGCTTGTGCTCTCTGTCAAATAAATCTATTAAAAAAAAAAAAACAAACTTAAGGGTGCCTGGGTGGCTCAGTGGGTTAAGCCTCTGCCTTCGGCTCAGGTCATGTTCTCAGGGTCCTGGGATCGAGGCCCACATCGGGCTCTCTGCTCAGCTCAGGGTCCCGGGATGGGATTGAGGCCTGCGTAGGGCTCTCTGCTCAGCAGGGAGCCTGCTTCCTCCTCTCTCTCTCTGCCTGCCTCTCTGCCTGCTTGTGATCTCTCTGTGTCAAATAAATAAATAAGATCTTTAAAAAAAAATAAAATAAACACCTTTTCAAAAAGTTGGGAAATGGAAGGTCCCTCTCACTCTATATCCAGAGGCAGGAAGGCTAACCTTCACCAAGAAGACTTCCAATAACACTATAGTCACCGTTTCTTAAGAGTTTATTATGTATGAGAGATTGTACTAAGCATTTCATATATCATCTCAATTTAATTCTCATTTCAACCCTATGAGGGTTTACACTTCATAATGAGAAACTAAGGCTCAGCCAGGTTAAGTGACTCTCAAGGTCACACAGCAAAAGTGGAAAAGTATTCCATCCTAGCCACTACTATTCATTACTTTTATCAGGGCTTTAAGATTCCTTGATATATCTTTAGAAAACTTCATACATTTGTAAGTCTATCCCAAACCTCATGGAAATAGCAACAGGGCAATAGATAGCCTATACTGAATATTCCAGGTCAGATGTCCAAAAGAACCTAATTTTAACATAAGGAAAGAGTGTGGTGACAACCCTAAAGAGAATCCTAAGCCACTGAGATTGGACTTTGGAGAATGCTCCGTCCAACAGCCCTTATTTCTTAGATTCCAGGTTAAAGATGCAAAAGTAGCTGGAAGAACTTCTGAAAACTAACATGACAGTCACCCAAACTGTAGGCCCAGGTAGCCTAAAGTCAGGCACTAGCCCGATCACAGCTAAGATTCTGCCCATTCACCCCAACTAAGTGCATTGACAGAGTATCTAGGACTACCTCAGGTGGCAAGAGAAGTCTGTGTTCTCCCTGTGAAGGATACCATTCCAGTAACCCTAATAATCCTTTGGTGGAGGTATTAGGCCGATTAGGCCCTAGGTCTGGTGCGGGTGGTGAGTGAGCAAAAAAAGTAGAGGCAGATAGGACCAATTCTTCCTAGCTGAAGTGTCCATCCTCCTACTGAGATGGCCGGTTGATAAGAAAGAGTAGAAGCAGGGGCGCCTGGGTGGTTCAGTCGGTTGAGCAGTAGACCCTTTTTTTTTTTTTTTTAAAGATTTTATTTATTTGACAGAGAGAAACACAGCCAGAGAGGGAACACAACAGGGGGAGTGAGAGAGGGAGAAGCAGGCTTC